>JAKSZP010012908.1:0-11664 GCA_022478985.1 Massospora cicadina
TTTTTGACAAAGAAGGAAGTAGTAGGGAGTAACGGAAGTAGCCATTAGTTTGATATCAAATAATGTGGTATCATTGGAGCAACATTTTTAAGTCTCAATTATTATTTATTGAGGGCCAGCAATCCTCATATTGCTTGTCCGTTGCTCAGTGGGTTTACATTGTGCAACCCATCTAGTGGAATCAGTCAAATCTGCCAAAAAGTTAACAATATATTTTTCTATGAGTTTTATGTTATACTATTTTTTATCTTTTATTAGATCTAACACTTTAATTATCTACTATGAACTCTATTCATAAAATTTCAATTTTTGCTTTTGTAGTATATGCATCCATCACCAACTTTTTATTTACAAAACGTCTTAATCTTATCTCATCCATCAAGTCTGGCAATAAATACCCAACATTATTGTATAAAGCGACCTTATTGACACTTTCCAGTTCTTTGTGAACATAATGATTTTTAATTGTTGATTGATTATCAGCATCATTTGTCATGCCTAATGTTCATATTGATTGTGTTGGAAGATCTAAAAATGTTCTCTTGAATGTGTTGATTAGGATTGAGAAGTTAGTATCATGAAGCTTCATATTGATCAAATAATGTTTGATCTTGGAGTTTTGTGCTTTTTCAGCCTGCTGACAAGCATAAGGACAATTAACCTTATTTACAATTTATAGATCAATAATCTTTGCCTTTGCTTTACTCCTGTTACAAAATTTACATTCTGATTTAAGCATTAATTAAATATTTCCTGCCCTGTTCTTCCAAAAACAAATAGAAAATTTATAATTCATATGGGAAAATATTAGGTGAAATATAATTTCTGCAGCTCTAGATTGTTCCTTATATAAACTGCTGATCCTTTTACTAACTCCCTGATGGTTTCTATCACTTCAGAAAGGACAAGATTCATATGCTCCTTGAGCTCCTTGCGTAACATTGGACAGCAAAATGAAAGCTACACCACATTTATGACAAAAGTTCTGGGATTTTTCTGTCCATTTTGGAATCTCAGCTTTCCCCCATTGATACCCAGTTATAAAAATTATGATTTGTGTCATCAAATTTCCCATATTATGATCCTCATGGGATTGAATAAATTTGGGAGTTTAATTTAGGTGCATTGAACATTGAATCTAACTTCTTGAGATAATACACCATTTGTGAAGTGTAACTCTTAGACACTAGTGCAGAATCATGGCTTGGTACAGGTCTTTAGGGACTAAGAGCCATCTGAATGGCAATTTAAGAATCAAAGTTTAAAAGAACTTTTGTGACTGCCAGGATTTGCGCTGCTTGATATATACAGTTGGCAAAGGTGGCTAAGGGCTTATTATTCTAACCTACATCTGTATGAATTCTTATTTTCGGCCATCTATCCATTTGGCTGCCAAACTCATTCATGATCGCCTCCTTTATGTCTTTGTAAGTCCATCTATTCCCGTTTAGGTGGTACAACACCAAATTTTGACAATAATTGTCCAAACAGTTTATGACAGTCACTGCTTTCTGATGGTCACCATATCCAAACATTATATTTAAAAAATGCAGAAAAAGACCTGGACGTTGTCTTAGTAAAAATTAGGTAGTTTTGGATTATTTTGAAAACCTCTTGTTACTACAGTGACTGGTGGTAATTAATTGTTAACCCTACTGACTACTGAGGTATTCTCAGAAGTCATTACTGAAGTGCTGAAAAAGCATAAACATATTTCTTAGGGCTGTATTTATAAAAATAATTTCTCCATATAAATCGTATTCAGCTACATCTGCCTCCATCTGTGAACAGTTGCACTTAAGTTTCAAGGTCCTGTAACCACATTAAAATTTGTGTTACATCATTTTGGAGATTACAGAGTCTTTATTTGTCTGCTTCTCAAATATCCTTCTGAGCACTAATTCCTGAATACTTAAACTCTTCTTCCTCTTCATGGAGGTGACTTTTCTATTCAGAGTATCATTGACCTTTGCATTATACTCTAATTATTCCATAGCTTTTGTAGATTATTCTTCCAAGGTAGTCAGATTAGATTTTGCTACCAAATTTAAAGTATCTTATTCATTGTCTCCAGTTAGCTTTACAGATTTCAGAGTTTGTTCTAGGACATGATCTTGATAAATCTAATTTATATTTTGTCAGAAAAACTCTTAACCTCTGTAGTGAGCACCAAATGTAACCTTTTAGCAATTTATTGCACAGGTTCATGTGATTGATTTAAGAAGGGTAAGGGTGAATGATAGTTGTATAGAATACAACCATCATGTTGAGTTCTAAACAACAAGAAGTTTTTTTTTCACTTAGATATTCTCCTACAGGAAGGTACTGACAGCCTTAATTCTGTTAATTTGAGAACAAATTGTAATATGGAAACCATCCATTCAACTCTTACACAAGAGAACTTGAGAACAAATGTAGATAAGGAAAACTATCCCTTAAACTCTTCCACAAGAGAGCAATATTATGCAATTTCATTACTACCTGATTTTCTACTTTTAATAAAACTTTAACTCATATAATAATAGGGGTACAAGTTCATGTGAATCATTAGTAAAATATAGAAGTGCTAGTAGATGACAACAGCTATCTAGCCATTCTTCTCTATAATTTGATTATAACCTTAATCAGGTATATTCTACTACTAAGGGATGGACTGATGTAAGAAATAAAGAAGTGTTAGTGTATGAAAGCAGCTAGAAAGCCAGTCCCCTTATTAAAAAACTCCAACCTCAATCAGGTATATTCTTACACTCTAGTGATTTATACTTTATCAGGTTATCTTGAGTAGTAAACAAGTGGATCTATGCCACATAATTCGACAGAAAGTAACCCCAATAAAAAGCTGGCATGTCCAGATTCTTCTTATTTATTTTCTACTGTCTATATTTGATAAAACAAGGGTATTAAATGGGGAAGTTCAGTGCCAATTTTTTAATTGGTACTCCCAATGAATTGGCATTTCTTGCCAACAAAAATAACCCAAAGAGTTGTAACAAAAGATGAAGAACACTTCATCCACCCTTTCAGTATCCACCACTGGCTAGGTTACAATGCTCATTGGGTTGGATTCTGAATATCGAAACAACATCTTTTTTCCAACCCCCAGCAGAATAACATTTACAAGCTAGCAGCATGCTTAGGTACTGGGACAGTTTATCCTTTACAGAAGACCACTTTTCTTAGGATAGCCTGAAAGTTACTGCCACAAAAATCATTTTAAACACTTCAGTAACTACAAAAACACCCTTTATAATCAGTGGTAGATCCTGATCAAACCATGTAAGAGAAAGTAATTGCTTATTTTAAACTGACAATTGGACTCCTTACAAACTTTTCAGGGATGATCCCTGATGAGCCATTATTCGCCAGGTTTTTACATGTATCATAAAATAGAATAAACTAATGTCACATATGAGAGCGTTTATGACAATAGTTATTGAAAATTGATAATTCCAACATCCCTTAAGATTACTTATTAGAAAGCAAAGCAAAGTAGGATAAGACAGGTCTTTATTTATAATCTGTCACAGCTGGGTAGTAAGGGTTTTTAAAAATCTTAACAGCGTTGCAACGTTCAGTTTATCCTAATGGCCTTATTTAAGTCCTTAAAATAATTTATCATTTTTTTACCATTACAATACCTGAGAAAATATAATAGTTTATATTTGATGTCACTTTTATAAATAAAAATTTACATTTAGTATTAAAGAAAGATCTAATATCTAAATAAGGTTTATATAATAAGATTATAATCTTTCTTTCATTAAGTTTAATTATCTTTTTTATCATATGAGGTTAATACTAGATATCTTATTACTATCCACATAAACTTTAGCAAAATTATTCTACTATCAAGGACTCTTTATTCATTAAATATAAATTGTTCAATGCTTTTATTTTATATTTCTGCATTTGTCATTCAATTATTAATAAGAAAACGCACATAATCGCTATATAACTTCTTTTAGTTTTGAAGATGATTTATTTTATAGCTTTTATTTTTTATTACAAAATGTAAAACTACTTTCTGATCATATATTATACAATTAATAGGTTTTAAAATAATAAGTTGTTTTTTTATAGTGGTTTTTAACCCATTAGGTGGGTCCTCCATGCATCTTTATTTATGAGGTGATAAATATTGGGATGTATAGATGAAGAAAAAATCCTAGCATGGTGCCGCGGTGTTAGCCTAAGCATCCATTCTATAAGGGGAAAAGGGGCGCATGGATTTTCATCTGGCGCTGACTTCAGGTGGTGGGCAAAGGCAGATAAAAGGGGTGAGAACATAAGTGGTGTGTGGCCGAAGGAGAAAGAGATAAGGGTTCTCAAAATGATGAAGTCAGTGGTGTGCATGATTTAAACTTATTGAGCAAGTTTAAATTAGCAAAGGTAGTTGGGTTGGGCACACAAAATAAGTTTTTAATTTGTTGGCAGGCTTGGGATAGTTGGTGTCATAGAGCAACAATCTCATTGCGTCAACACATGCCCAGCCAGCTGCAAAAGCTAGTTATATGATATTGAATTTGATGTCCTCATGGAAATCTATAAGGAAGTTTGGAATAGGGAAGCTCTCACAAAGTGGCTTGATCACCATATGGAGGGCTTGGTGATGGAGGGAGTTGGTGGGAGCAGCAGCTGCTTTGACAGCTTTTTGGTAATTGTTTTGTAAATTGTGACAACATTTCAAGGGTGGGAATGGTGGTGGGGAGCATAAGGGAGTTGGGAGAAGATTTTGTCAGTCAAAGTCAGGATTAATACCATAGGAGTGATCTTAATCATCAGTCCATTTGAGAGCCTCAAAAGGATTTGTTATGATTGGCGCTGGGCTGAAACAGGGGTTGGTGGGGTGGCAGCTGCTGTTGGCTGCACATATTGGACCACAGCAATTATTCAGCACATGAGCCATCATCTCTTCAGGAGTGGGATGGGAAGTCAAGACCAGCTTGGATAGAGCAGTAGGAGCAGCACCAGTGGCGGTTATTGATGGAGGAGGGAGGACTAATCTCCGAGTTGAAAATTTAGTTAAATTATTTTTGGGACTTAAGCCAGAGGGAGGAGCAGTGAAAGCTTCAGCAGAAAGCGCTGGGAACCTGTGATATGAGTAGTCAAGATCAAAGAAAATGGGGCAAATGGTGCAGCCATTTTCAATGTGTGCGCAGAAGACATAATTTGGATTGGTTCTGATCATGCCATGGGAGGTATCACAAGGTGGGTGTCGTGACAGAGTGGGCAGATTGTTGCAAATGCATGAGGCCCATCAAGATGATAGGCGCAATTTGAACCACAAAATGTAGCATGGAGTTGACACCATAAGAAGCCAAGGCCTCTGCAATCTTGTGGCAAAGACGTTTGGGGAGAGGCGGGAAGTCAAGCTGGTGAATTGGACTATCAGTGTGGCCTCATCTGGCAAGTGAGTTCATATGGTTGGATTTGGCTTTGTTTTTATAAATTTTAAAGCAGCTATGCTGCTGCCACAGCATGGGCTTTGCACGAGAAGCCAAGTTCAAAAAAACCTCCTTGAAGGGGTGGAAATCCATAAAGCCAGTTTGTTTGTACACCGCTGTGGCCATCTTAATGATGGCTGCGCTCATGTAGGGGAAGAGGTTCCCATACTTGATATGAAGGCCAAAATGCAATTTGCTCTGAGGGAGCACCAGGGGGCTTCTGAGCACCATCTGGGAGCGTTCAAGGTGGTGGGCTAGGTCCCAAGGTGGGACATAGCGATTCAAAATTATCTTTTAGGACAGAAGGGCCATCCCAGGGGCGTTTCAGTGGTGGCCAATAAACTCCAGGAGGCGACGCACCACCACCCCATAAGGGCAGCTGGTATCATCTAGTCAACATAGGCTTGGTTTTGGCGTGGGAATGAGGTGGTCAAGGGTAAAATCTTTTAAAAATTTAAATCCAATCAAATAAGTGATTGAAGCAAAAGAGTATTATTAAATTGGTTTTACCTCTTTTTTTGAAGTTAAATCTCATTAAACTTGGCTTAAAATATAAGCTATCAGTAACTTTTTTACTTATTGATTCATTTAAAGATTATAAAATTTTACTGTTTGTATGTCCTTTAATTCAAGAAGTTTATAAATAGTGACTATGAATTTAAGTGACAGTATACTAATGATATATATAATTCATGTTAGATAACTAGTATACTAAACCAATTATCTTTTAATTATACAGTAGGACCTTAATCTTACTATATTTTTATAGACATGGTACTTTATCTATAATTTATTAGCAATTAATTAAGATAAACATTAATGGTTAGGTATAATTCATAGTTAAACTAACCATATGAAAGCTCAATTTAAAATTAAATTTACCAAAAATATTTTACTGTTAATCATAAATAAGTTTTTTCTACTTAGTATAGCATCACATGTTTTAGATTAAAATTTATTAGAAGTGATTACAAAATTAGTGTATACCAATAAGCATTAAACTCAAACTTACATCATAACATAATTCTTTGACTAATACTGATGACTAGGCATAACTGTTCTAAGTCATTAATTCATTATTATCTAAGATTGGAAAGTATATAAATACAATATCTATGTATTATATAGGTAAATAAGATACATATGAAGATTTTGGATAGAAAACTTAACTTATGAAAAAGCAAAAGCTTTAGAAGTAATTATCATTTTATAGTTTAATAACAAAATAAAGAATGTATACATTAAGATCTTAAGAGGTATAGTTTTTTGTTATATCTATAGTGCAAATCACCCTTATAATACAATATCTATGGTAATTAATATATTTACCTAGCATTGACCATAATTTCTTATTTATAGAAATTAATCTATTCCTTTATGTAATTTTGGTTATTTGGGTTGCTTTCTTGGTGATAACCCAGAATTTCCACATCATAACATGCGCATTATGCTTAGTAAATTTTTGTCTGCCTGAGTTAGAGGAGGTCAAAGTTATCCTTTCAAGCTCACACAACTTGAATCTTGTTAGAAAAAAAGAAATTAAGAAATAATATATTCAAGTAAAAGCTTCTTTTTTATTAATATGGATTATATAACTCTTGGATAAGAACATCATAGTATCTATTCCAGCTTAGATTTTATGATCACATGTTATATTGTATAAAAAACATTTCTCATTTTAGATGATATAGGGGAATTATATGCAAAGACAGATGGGCTTCACAATTCTCCAGCTATTTCATTAGTTTGTGATAATCTAAAATGACAACACTTTTGGATTTTTGTTATCTATATTACAAAACAGGTTTTTACAATAAATAGTCAAAATCAATACATTCTGTATCTGGATTGTTTGAAGATATACTATAGTATAAGCATTAACATTTCATTGATCCGTTGAGTCCAGGTAGTTTTTAAATTGCAATAGTTACGTTTTGATTAATTTTTGATATAGAAAACACAGATTTGAGCTTTGGATCATCACATGTAAAAATAAGATAAATATAAGATATTCAGAGCCAAACAGAGTTCTAAACTATGATAATGCTTCATTGTAACACCTTTTGATGTATCCAATCAGTCATGAATAAATAGAAATTCATCTTGTCAAAACTCAGGCTCTAGCTAATTGGAGGTGAGGTAACTGACATCATAATTATTTAAATTGACAAACTAATAAATATCAGTCAACCAGGCCGTGGTAAAATTTTTCACAAATTTTAATCCCAGTGAAGGGTCAAGTGTGTTTATGTAATACTCAGGTTCCAAAGTGGTGGTGAGGAAAGCCTCACCACACAACCTAGGAACAAACCGCTAGCACTAGGGTGAACAGTGCACTGCAAAGATGTATAATTCATAAAGGGCCTAGGGTGAGTGTTGTACAAATTTTTCTGAGACCTCCTGGAGGCCAGCAAATAGAACTAATCATATGCACAGTTTAAATCATACACAAATGGGTTTTAAGTATAACAAGTTGAGCAACAAAGAAGGGTGGTCACGAAACACTAATTAAACAGAATTGGGGATATCACTTTCCATCTGGAAATGCACTGCGCACAATCCAACCAATAAGCACAAAACTCCATTCTTTGTGGTACTATAGCTTGGGTATGCTCACACTCAAGTATTTGACTGCAATTGAGTTTTTCATATTTAGCAATATGATAAACTGAATGGGATTTGAAGCCCCTTTTTAAGTAAATTGTAACGTCCCATGCTCATTTAACAAATAACTAGTGCTTTGCAAGGGTGAGGTTCAACGCCCCTGTGACCATCACGAGTACCCCCAGACCCAATTTAGGCATATCTTGCCCTTATCCAGCATTGGTCCAGAATGTTCCCTTGTGCAGGCAGGTTCTTTAGCTTTCTCCTCATAGCCTCTTTACGCTTTTCCTTATTCTTTCAATTTGTCTCTAATACTATGTCACTTAACCATGACATTACCCTCCTATTCTTTTGTGGCTCCACCTCACCTCCAGGGGCTTCATCCAGAGAGAAGTTCTTGTAGGTAGGATCCAGTTTCATGGCAGCGACAGTTGGTTTGGGCTTGGGGCCTGCTGCAATGGGTAAACGCACATGAAAGGCATCAATAAGGTTCTGGTAATAAACACAATCATGTGCTGAGGCCCAGCTTTTTCCGCTGAATAAACCCTTTCCATGATACCAGGTACTCCAGTCTTCTTTTCACATAGAGAAGGTTACCACCTCAGCTTTTTACACTTCAGGGTCTCTTCAAAAAGGTATGCCTCTGGAGTCTTGGGCGGAGGACCCTCAACAAGGACAGCTTGCTCTCATGGAACACCGAAAGGATCCAAAACTATGAGGGGTGATCCAGCTGGTATGAAGCATGACCAACCTTTCTGAAAATGCGGTACTCCTATCTTCTTTGGGCCCAGTTTCTACATGGCTGTTTGATGAGGATATTTCTAGAGTAAAGCATCACGAGATGTCCTTCCTTGTAGACTTTCCTCACCCATCTCTTACCATCCACATCCTCCTTATATACCTCCATGGCAGCTTCAAGTTGGTGCTGACCCCTTAGTGGACTAGCTTGATTGACCTGGAAAAGTCTACCACAGCTTTCATCCTATCCCAATTCTAGGTTACATAATAAGCGAAGGTTTAAAACCATAGTTGGCGAAGAAGATGTCATGGCTACATGACATAATTGAGGGAACAGACTGCAGTGACAAAGCTGGTCATCAGGAGGGCAAAAAGGTCAAGTTACAAGGCCTTCCTGACTTGAAACATACCCTGGACCAACGCTAGGTACAGGCAAACTATGTCCAGGTAGGTCTTGTGAGTTTGCGTGATGCTCAGCTGGGCGTTAAAGCCAGTGCGTTAAAACGCACCAGCTATGCCCTCAACTCTGACGGTTTGTTACAATTAATGTAGGAATAGGGATTTGAACCCACTCCATTTATAATATAGCTAAGTTGTAACGGATGGAAAAACCCCAGTTCCAAGTGCCATATAATTGACCAATACTTTGGTACACCGACAGTCAACTAAAGCAGCCTAGCCAAATAGGGAGAGGTTTGGGACACCAACAAGCAGCCAAACATTCACCTGTTATTGGTTGGTTATTCCAAATACTCTGGGGGGATTGGTATAAAACCAACCTACATGAAAACTCCTCAACGAGGGAAAAGACCAACAGGTAAGTGAGGTATGCAAACCCCAAAACAACTATATTATATTTAGGGAAATAAAAATGACCCACCGACCAGAGCTCATCTGGGGAGCAACCAACAATGCTCCCCAGGGAAGGGACATGCTAGGGGAAAGATTCCAAAGTGAACTTCGGAATGGCCAGGCGCGCCTTATAAAGGAAGAGCTTTGGGGGCCTCACCCAAGCTATTGATTAGGCTTGCACAAGCCTAATCTATGACTTAGATAAGGCACAACCCAACGCCTGAAGCGACCAAACCAAAAATCTTTTATAAACAATCTGACTCAGATTTGGAAAGTCCTAATCTGAGTCAGAATGTAACGAATGGGATAAACCTGTCCATTACATAAGTCAGGTTGAGTCAATTTACAATCTATAACTCAAGTTCTGACGATCTCAAGTTACAGGACCCTGGCTGATGGTAGCATGCTTATTAGTTCGCCTAGGCATAGCACCACTTCCGCTAATTGACAAATCTCCCCATTGTGTTTAATTGAGGTTCCTCAAGACCAACTTTTCTTTTTGATCCTCTGGTTTAATGAAACCCCGTTTGTTTTATGTGTTTTATGTGCATTTGTTTAGCTTTTTTTGCCAACCTTCATTGAATCCAGATTAGGTAAATGTATGCCATCCTTCCATTTGTCTCTCTGTGCACCATCCTTCTGGGCGGTGCTTTGATTATCCTTTCCTTGGATAAGTGTTCCTTAGTAGTGGGGTGGGACCATTCCCACCACCTTTACTGGAACTGATGAGTTACAGACACGCTTTTGACAGAAGGGGAGCACCCAATGAAGCATGCTGGGCATTATTATGACTAAATTGAGCCAGAGGAAGATGGGAAGCCCAATCTGAATGATCAACTGTGATGTAGCACTGCAAGTACTGCTCAAGACACTGGTTCACTCACTCCATCTACCCCATCAAATTGGGGAATAAGCTGTAGAGCAGCATGGACAAATCTGAAGCATTTTGCACAACTATTCTAAAACATGGACTTGAACTGGGTCCACGGTCACTAATAATCTCCTGGGCACCCCCTGAAGAGAAAACACGTGAAAACAAATAGCCTACCTATCTCCGCCGCTGTTATTGTGGTGCTACAAGGAATGAAATAGGAGAACTTTGTAAACTGGTCCACCACTACCATGATAGCATCATAGCCCTCATACAAAGATAGATCCCCAAGAAAATAAACTAATAAGGAAGTCCTGGGACCCTCTGACTTTTGGACTTTTACCAACAACCCTGTGAGAGGCTGGAAATCCAGCTATATCATATTGCAGACCAGGCACTCCTTATAATACCTGGAAACCTGTGCGGCCAATTCCTTCCAATTATATGTATGGCAAATCAGGACCAAGGTATTCACTTTCCCAGGGTGCCTACCGTAATCCTAATAAAGTGGTCCTTAATTACTTCCAGGAGGAAAGGTAAAGCAGGAACCCATAAGCGTCCCTGAAACCCCATCATCTCATCCTTCACTAGGTGACCCCTGGTCATGTCCTCTTGATTCAATGCGCTCTTGACAAGGACCATAGTATATTTGGACAACAAAGGCTGTGAAAAATTACCTTTCTGAACATACCGCATTCCTCCAAGCTCTCCAGAGACACAAGATTGACATGTTTGCCATGATGGAAGGCTCCTTGGATACAATCCTACCTGGCAGAATTAACTAGTGGGTATTGTGCAACTCCACCTCCTTCAAATCAGAAGTTAAATTAGGGTTCTGACATAGAGAATCAGCCAATCCATTCTCCTTGACCTTCATAAAGACATAAGAAAACACAAATTGGGCCAGGGTCTCATGTTGGTTGGTTTGCCGTGGGTTAGGACATGAGGGGTGCAATAGTACAAGAGGGCACGGTGAACTGTAAAAACACAGAATGGTTGGGAAGAATATGCAAATTATGACGCCACTAGGACCAGGCTTCCACTACTTCTAGAATGTTTTTTTGTCATAAACAACATAATATAACTTGTCCAGGAACATTTTCAAGAAAAAATATCCAGCAGGATGTCAAACTTCATCCTCCTCCTGAAAAA
>JAKSZP010012909.1:0-11621 GCA_022478985.1 Massospora cicadina
CAAGTTAGATCCCAAGCGTGTTGGGCCCTTCAAGATCCTCAAGAAAGTGGGCCATCAGCTTACCAGGTTGACTTACCCCCCTCAATCAAAGTGTTCAGCACCTTACATGAATGCCTCCTGACCCCCTTAAATGGTCCCATGCCACCTCACCCAGATCCTGTGATAGTGGATGGTGAACCCCAATATAAGATTGATGTCATTCTTGATTCTCGACTATCCCGGCGCTGCCTGCAATACTTGGTGTCCTGAAAAGGATATGATGAGACAGAGAACAGCTGGTTATCTTATTGAGACATGACCAATGCTCAGGACCTAATCCATGACTTCCACTTAGATTCCCAGATGCCGAAGGACCTGTTAACCAAGCCTCTTTAGCTGCCATGAAGTTACCCACTCCCCACAAGAACTTTGCCTTGGCCAATGTCCCCTCAGGTGGTGTAGAACCCCATCCAAGAGCGGAGGGTGATGTCACTGCTAGTGACATATTTCCTGGAATTAATCGCCCTTCTAAAGCCAAGTACAACAAGCCCTTTGGGCAGAGACCAGAACCCCTAAGGGTCTCTCTGGAATTTTTGGATTACACTTCTAATGAGGCAGGTTGTATCTTGAAGTTACACTGGGCGGATTCTCCAAAAAGGCGATAAAATTAAATGAAAATACAGGTTATAATTTAACCTAATCTTTATTTTTGAAAAGAGGGAATATTTATAGGATTTTTTACATTTTGTAATCTATCAGAGTGTGTTAATCTCTGCGCGATCAATCTTCAATAAATTGATCAGGATCAGATTGATTGCTAACCTTAATAGATTGTGATATATTACTTGCTCCTTCTGATGATGTCAGGGGAATTGATGAAGTAGATTTTTCAGAGATATGAGAATTTGGTGAAATCCTGACAATTCCCCCTCAAGATTCGATTGCAGTGGAGGATGACTTCTTAAAAACCTAAGATGAATACAATTTACTACTATATAAGTATCATTGTGAACAATTGAATACTCTAATCCTTTATGAAAAATAAATCTATAGGGACTAGAACAATTAGCTCCCAACTTTTAAGTCCACCCACCAGGCCGAGAATGATAGTACATAATGTAATCCCCAATATGGTATTCAGGTAAAACAGGTTTGTGTTTATTGCTCCTTTGAGTCTCTTTTTTTGTGGTTATTTCAATCAAATTCATTGCTTGAGCCTGAAGATAAATAATCTCGTCAGCCAGATTCTTCATAATTAAATCAGAAGTTTCTGGGATTTTTTCCTCAAAAACATTCTGAACACTAGAAGGGACTGAAGGATCTCGCCCATATATCCACTTAAATGAGGACACCTTGATAATGCGGTGGTAGCTTATCTGATAAGCAAACAAGGCACTAGGCAAATAAAAATTCCACCAAGTAGGGTCAGTGGATGCCATCTTTCTTAGAATCGATACCAGGGTCCCATTAACTCGTTCAATTGCCCCATTTGTAGATGGATTATATGGGGCAACAAATCGCTGAGTAGTGTTAAATAATTTGGATAACTCTTGTATAAGTTGCGAGGTGAAATTAGTCCCATTATCTGACATAAGGACCTTGGGACACCCATGTTGAGAGATGATATGCTGATATAGGAATAACGCTGTAGTCTTAGCCAAAGGGGTAACAATGGAAATGGCCTCAACCCATTTAGTTAAATGGTTGACAGCCATCTTGATATACTGATGGCCATGCAATCCCCGAGGAAAAGGACCTACAACATCAATGCTGACAACCTCAAATGCTTTAGTCGCGGAATAACTTGATGTTGATATGTAGGGTTAGTAGTTCCATGGCTTTTGCAGATAAGGCAGGAGTCAAGGGTCTCTTGAATAAACTCAGTCATGTTATTCCAATAGTATCAATTCTTCAACCATTCTTGAGTCTTCTTTAAGCCACTATGACCAACTTGTTCATGACCTTCCATTACAGCGTGAAATTTAGAGTTGGGATGTAGGAAGGGCAACCACTTAAATTTGACTTTTCTTATATAAAGCTCCATCTTGAATCATAGCATTTTTAGTAATTGATTTTAGAAAGGTTTGATCCTCTTCAGTCTCTTGATCCCATAACTCAGGTCATCCAATAAGATTGTATAAGCGTTCTTCTTTTTCTAGTTCCAAGGTCAGAATAGGCAGTTGGGACAGACCATCAGCATTTTGGTGCTGAGACCCTGTGCGATGAACAATGGAGAAATCGTAATTTTGCAATATTAAAGCCCAACGGGCCAACCTCCCATCAGGATCCTTCATATTCTGCAACCATCGTAAGGAGGAATGGTTGTTAATAACAGTAAAATGGTTACCATATAAGAAGAGGCGGAAGTGCTTGATTGCTAGAATTACTGCCAAAATTCCCGCTTAGTAACACTATAATTTCATTCGGCCTTCAACAAAGTTTTGCTATAGTAAGCAACAGGATGATCATTCTTCTCTTCATCACACTGAGATAAGATAGCCCCAATAGCGACATTGCTTGCATCAGTATGTAGAAAGGAAGGCTTATCAAATTGGGGATGAATTAGAACAGGTGCATTAATCAAGGCGGTACGCAGGGAATTGAATAACTGTTCTTGAGCTGACCCCCACTCAAAAGACACTCCTTTTTGCAACAGGTGAAATAAGGGTTCAGCCAAATCAGAAAAGTTGGGAATAAATTGCCGGTAATACCCAATCATGCCAAAAAAGACTTGAATATCCCATAAAGAAGAGGGAGGAGGCATCCATTGGATGGCTTGAACTTTGTCTGAGAGGGGTCAAATCCCTTTAGCTGAAACCTGATGTCCTAAAAATCCATTTCGTTTTGAAAGAATGAGCATTTGGAGGGTTTGAGTTTTAAGGAAGAGCCCCAAATTCGGCTGAAAACTTCTTTTAAATGGTCTAAATGCTCGGTAAAATTTTTGGAGAACACGGTAATATTGTCAAGATATACCAGAACACAAGTAAGCTTTAGATCCCGTGGCATACTGTCCATGGCCCTTTGGAAGGTTGCTGGGGCATTGTTTAGTCCTTGAGGCATACAAGTTGGTTCAAATAACCCTTCACTCAATATCAAGGCATACTTGGCACAGTCTTCTGGTGATAACTCGATTTGCCAGTATCCACTGGCTAAGTCCCTGGCCAAGAAATAGGTGGATCCAGCCAACAACCTAAGGGAGTCATCGATCTGAGGTAAGGGATAACAATCTCGTCGAGTAATAGCATTTAATCAATGATAATCCATTATAACTCAATGAGAACCATCTTTCTTCTTAACCAATAACAAATGGAGATGCCCAAAGACTATTGGAGAGTTTCAATAATCCAGCCTCCAACAATTGATGCAACTCCTTGGTAACCTGGGCTTCATCTACTTTAGATTTATAATAGGGCTTCGCATGAATAGGAAGGTGATCACCAGTTTCAACAGTGTGCATCGCTCCTTTCATCTTCCCAAAATTGTAAGTATGCGTAGCATAAATGTCGGAATATTCGTCTAATAATTGAAGCACTTGTTTCTCCTGTTCCTTAGAGAGGTGTTTTCCGATAGCAGGACCCACAGCAAGATTTTCCTGATCACTTTCCAATCCAAAGTCTTGTAGACTCCCGAAGGGTTTAACATCATAGATATGAGATAAGGGTAGCAACTTAACATAAGCAATTGGATGCTCTTAATCTACCAATTTTGGCTCATTGGTATGGTTCGCCAGTAAGACAGATAATGATCCTGAATAAGCATAATCCAATACTCCCAGACAAGGCAAGATCTCTTTAGCAGAAGGATTTACAGTGCCTTGGACTTGTAACAAATGTCCCTTGGGAATTGAAAAGTGCAAAGAAGTGTTAATAATTACTTGTGATTTTGGTGGAATAACTAATTTCTCAGAGGAGAAAATAGGCATCCCCTATTCAATATCCGCCAATGCAGGGGGTAATTTTACTTGATAATCCCCAACATCATATTGAAGTGAATAAGACCTTTTGGTTCCTTCTAGAAGACATAACAGACGTCAGGTGGAAGCATGATCAGATAAAAGTAAGGGAACTCTATACCCCAAGAGAGACAACGATGATTCAGGGTAATTGATAATTCCATCAAATTCTCGTGAAAATTGAGTCCCCAAAAGTAGGTCATAACTCAGATTATTGAGTACAATAGCTGGGATGGTAAAGGTTAATTTCCCAATTTTCAGGGGAAAATATGAAAAAACTCCAATAGACCGAGTACTCTGGGGTCCAGCTGTGCCATATTCTTCATAATGAGAAATATAAGGTGTTAATTTGATACGTTTGACCAATTTTGACGAGACAACCTTCACTGGGGATCCAGTATCTATGATAGCTTTGGAATTGACTTGATTCACTCAGAAGTCAATATGGGTAATGGTGCTTTTGAACTGGGAGGATAATGCCAATAAGGAGGGCAAGGAATAAGAAGAATGTTCGTCTTTATTACACTCAATTGAACTTTGATGCTCTTGCTGCGCACTCATATCATTATCAAGGTGGAGAATCTTATTGGGCTTATCTCTTTTCTTCTTCTCATATGCTTCCTTTCTAAAACAACGATCCTCAGTATGGAAATAGCAATGACAGTAGTTACACTGGATCGCCCTAGTGTTCTCAGGCATGGCGTAAACTTTGGGGCGACTAGGTCTAGGAGACTCATAAACTTGGGGTTTTTTGGAGAATTGAGGAGGCAATTCCAATAAGGCCTCCTTAATATCCAGAATACTTTAGAAATTCTTTTTGACACTGATTAGATAAACTTGCATTTGAGTCCTGGAAGTAAAAGCTGACAGAACTGCGGTAATTGCATTGTCTAAGTTTAACTGACCACAGGCTACTAGAGTTTGAGCTTCCTGATAGAAATGATGAGAAAAGTCTTTGATAGATTCATTTCAGTGGTGCTGTATACTCATAAAGGCCTTCTTTTGCGAGGATAAGGTTTTCTCACTCCCAATTCTTTAATCAATGCTTCTTTGACCTGAGACCAAGTAGAGAAAGTCATTAAGTGGGGAACCATAATATTTGAGCCAATTGAGTAAGGCAATTAGGCAATTGATTCATCTTTTGGTGATCTGTGGCCTCACTTAATGCCTTTTCATAAAGATAGATAAAGTAGATAATACTGCCTTCCCCTGGGGAATATTTGTCCTTTAAACTGGCTTAAAACTCATGGGATCATTGGTGGTCAAAACATGCACTCCAGGCTGTTCATATTGAGTGAAAACATAAGAGGTGTAATCAAAACTTGAGAACAAAATTGAGGGTAAGAACCAACAGCTTCAGTAAAAACTTCACTAATCCAACGATTCTGATCAGAATGCCCTATTTTCTCATCTAATCGGCGAGATAGCTCAAAAATCTGTTCCTGCTATGCGTTGTACTTGATTTCCAGCATCTCAATTTTCGCTTGGAGCATTTCCCCTTTTGATTCGCAAGCACATAATAAGATATCAGTATCTTAGCCCATTTTCCCAGATTGAATAATTCATTAGATAATGACTGAAGTGACAAGAGGGGATCAATTAGTACCCCATTGGGAGTTAGGTTACATTCTTTTTTCAATTTAGAGAATTGTTCATGCAAGCGGTTCATCATGTTCAAGAGAGAGTCAATTTGCTGGTAAGATCCTGAGTGCCCATCGGCACCTGGAGGTCCCTGAGGCCCTACACTCCCTAGGGGTCCACAGAGCCCATCAGCTCCGGGAGGTCCACGGGGTCCTACACCCCCAGGTGGCCCATGAGGTCCTTCAACCCCAGGAGGGCCCATATTCCCAGAGGCTTTCTATAAATCATTAGCCCAAAACTGAATTCCTGAGTACATTTGTTCCATTTGGAAGAGGCAGGTTCTAATTTCCTCCGCCATTGATTGACTATGCTCAGAGAGTTAAAAAATACCCTCTCTCCATTCTCTCTGAATCTTCTGAACTTTCTTGGGAAACTGTACATCAACAAAATTGGACATCCCATAATCAAGCTGAATGAGCTGTTGATGTACTTCATTGAGGAAAGCTCAAATATTAATGATAGCATCACAATTATCTCAGCTAAACTTAGAAGCTGACTTGAAAATTCAGAAATATAATTATTCAAGGATTGGAGTCCTTCTAGCAAATTAAGCATCCCTTGATGGTGCATTCTAACTACAGGTAGCAAATGGTATAAGGTAGGATGTATGAGTTGGTGCAAATATTGCTTGGGGCCAATTCCTGGCATTTGAGAGGTTTTCAGCACTTCCCACAATATAGAGGGTACTGCATTAAATCGAGATCAGGTAGAATGGATTCCAGGGATTAAGGCCCCTTCAAGTAATTGATTAATAGTATTTCATAAAGCCTCAGGCGGCATTTGAAAGTCTGAGGTAAAACTTAAGTTAGGACCATAAAATTCCAAGTTGGCCCAAAATTTCAACGTGGAGGGTAATCTTGGGATTTGGGCTCCAGTTGAATGGGCCCATCTTAAAATACTGCCTTGCTCTTGGTCTTGAGCTTCATCAGGCAAAAATGAGAATCCATAGTAGTGATAGATGTTGTCACTGGTGCATAACTCAGAGTGCCCCTGTAGTGAGCACCAGTCTGTAAGTTTTGAATTACACTTCCAATGGGGCAGGTTGTATCTCAAAGTTACACTGGGCGGATTCTCCAAAAATGCAATGAAGTAAATAAGAAAATACAGGTTAAACTCGACCTAATTTTTATTTTTGAAAAGAGGAAATATTTATAGGCTTTTTTACAGTTTGTAATCTATCAGAGTAAATTAATCTCTGCACAATCAAATCTTCAATCAATTGATCAGGATTAGATTGATTGCTAACCTTGATAGATTGCAATATATTACTCGCTCCTTCCAATGATGTTGAGGGAATTGATGAAGTATATTTTTCAGAGATATGAGAATTTGGTGAAATCCTGAAAGCCACCAATGACCTATCTAAGGTCATTGACAAAACATGGGTTTTGGCTTTGCCAGCCAGGGCTGAGGAAAACGGCTTAATTGAGGCACAAGTCAAGGCAGGAATCGAACTCAAGACCCAAAAAATCACAAGATATGAGGTTTTGAAATCTGGCGAAATTTGAAAATTTTTGATTTTGTTGAAAAACGACGAATTTGTAGCTCATATCAGATTCCAATAACCACTGAAATTTTCATGAAGCAACCCCCTATAAATATAGTCCAAAGATGATAAAGGCTTTGCTTTTCTCAGATACACAGATCATTCTAATAAAGTTTAGGATTTTGGGCACATTTCCTGTAGTTTAATTTTTCCAAAAAATTACAACTCTGCAAAGTTCTGCAATGGCTGGAGTCCGTTTTCCTCTCTGATTTGCCCCTACTGTTGTACCTGAGTCCTCCGCCTACTCCGCCTACTCCACCGGCTCCACCTCCTCCTACTTTGCTTCCTTTTGTCCTAGATTTTTCGCTACCCTTCCCAGCTCCCAGGGCCTCATGTCCCTGATGGTTGTGGCCAGTTTGGTGTGCGTTTTGCTCCAAAAATTCATATGACAACACAATACTGACCGTTTAGGCCGTCTCTTCGTTTTGTTGGGCCACTTGGCCTTGTTGTGTCACCTTTGGCCTGTGTCTTTCCCTCCAGCGACCTCCTGCGCTCCAGTTTTCCTAACATAACGAAATTGTAAGCATTTCATTTTTGGCTTCTTCAGCCTCCATTTGTGCACAATTGCATATATATTCCTCCAGTTCTTCTATATGCTTCAATTATCACGCTATTTATTCAGTAAGCCAGCATATGCATTCTTGGTATGCCTCTCAATCAGTCTTCTAAAACAATACTTCTTTAATTTATTTCATCTTCCTTGCGCTTCAAAAAGTTGACTTTTCTACAGAGTTCATTGTTAATTTTTCCCATTTGTTTGTCCTCTTCCTTGGCCTTTGTAACTCGTTCTTTCAATGCAGTGAAGTCAGCTTGTGACGCTAAGTTAAGCGTGTTCTTGTTGGCGGTTTCAAGCTCCATCCAAAGCTTATGTAGTTCATTCTTATACGACATTTTTGATTTGACCTTTTATTAAATTTGACTGAACTCAACTACCCATTGTAGTGAACAACGTTTTGTTAGAAACTTAGGAGCTTGAAACTTCATAGACCAAAAATTGATAACGTTTATTATCTTTTGTCTTTTTGATTAATCTCACTTTGGCTACCTTATTCAACTGCACAGATTCCTTGTATGAGCGATGGTCAACTTGTTGATAGTATTAGATTATAATGAACAATAGTAGTATAAAGATTAATATGAAGTTTAGTTGATAGCTAAGATAGTGTTTAGATCAAACGCATATTTGGTTCTTGTCCTGATATTGACTTCTCTGTAAATTGTTGTCACCGCTAGTGATATAATTTATAGTGTGTAACGCCCCTCCATAGAAAAGTCAAACAAGCTTTTGGATTCAAGGCCAAAACCCCTAAAAGTCACTATGATCTCTAAAGTCATTGACTGGAAATAGGTTCTGTCTTTTACAGCCAGGGCTGATGAAATTAGCTCATCTGAGGCGGAAAATTTGGCTAAAATTGACCAAAAAATAAAAAAACAGAGCTACAAAACTATGGAGTTCAGCTGAATTTGTGTATTTTTTTATTAAAAGTGGGAGTCTTACAGCTTGAATCAGAGTTTGATAATCGTTTTGAAACCTTTTCAAACCTTTCCTCTTTTAATTTAAGGCCCAAGCTGAGGAAAACTTTACTTTTCTCAGATAGTCATTTTATTTTAATATAGTTTAGAGATTTTTATGCTTGTTTTCCCATACTTTTCTGTTTAGTTTTCACATTGATACATTTGTTGTAATTTTTGCAATGACATAGTCCATTTACTGCTCTGATCTAACTCCCCAGTTGGACGCAAACCTGCCTCCCACTCCACAGCCTATTCTGATGACCCCACTATATCATATTTCACCGCGCTTTGCCTCAGTTCTTATTCCACCTTTCCCAGCTCTCAGGGACTCTTGTACCTGATATTTGTTTACATTTTGGTGTGCTTTTTAACCAAAAAATTTATATGGAAGCATAACCAAGATTGCCAGGGACGTTGTTTCCTCTTGTTGGGTCACTTAGCCTTGTTGTTACACCTTTAGCCTAGTACTTTGCCTTTGATCACCTCCTGTGCTCCAGTTTTCCTGAAAAATGTAGGGACTTCTTACCTATTCCATCTGATTGAACTTAACCTAATATAAGGTTCAGAGGTTATTATTCTAATTTTAAATTTTATTTGAGGAAAGCTTACCAGAGGACGGACATTACCAATACAAAAATAACAACCAAAACACAAACCAAACGCCCTAAATGAGTGGTGAGACACCAAAAATAAAAAAAGGAAAAATAGCCTACCTAGTGTAACAGCCTTGAACTGCTTATCCCACCATGGTGAAGAGGGTGGGGAAGGGGGGGATCAGGCGGATTATTAATTTCATCTTCATGAATGAAGAGGTGGATCAAAGCTTAGAGCAAAGGGGTTTGAGCATCCACAGGATGTAGGTTGAGGAAAATGGAAAATTGTTACTTTCTTTAGTAGTAATCTGGGCCTGGAGCATAGCCTTCAGGAATTTGGCAACATGGTATTCAGCTTATATGTGTGCAACAGGAAGCTGGGAAAATTTATTGATATTGACTCTGGTGATACGTGTGGTGGGGTGATATTCTGCCAGTGCAACAACTTGCTTGATAGCAAAGGTGGCAGTTTCCCTTAATTGTTCAATTTCCACTTTTGCAACCTTAGGTAAATTTGCAGGGTAATCGATTAAATGTAGTCCTTCATTAAATTCAGGGACAGAGAGTGCCATGGCTTTGCGGAGATGATGGTTATCAGGAGAGGCCACCGTGGCCTCAGCAAGTTGATGGTCCCTCAAGAATGGGGTAGCGGTGGGTTTGGGGACAATTTCTTGGGTGGGAATGGGGCATCAAAATCTGAAGGTAGATATGGTTCCAAATTAATTGGAAAGTTAAGTGGTGGGACAATTTCCCCAGATTCAGTTAATTCATCCAATAGATCCCAGGGATTTTGGTTGAGCATGATTGATTTGGAGGGATGTGGCTTTGTTTGGATAAGTTTTGGGGCGTGAAATTGGTTGGATTGAAGTTTGGTCCAAACCTGCTCCTGATTAGGTATACTGAGAGAAATTAAGCTGGCTTGGCTTTGGTTGCAAATGTTTTGCTTATTTTTGGGCGTTCAGCTGGAGGGGGTGGGGGAAGCCAAAATTCCCACTCAAACGTCGTTTGTGTGGCCTCATATGTGGGCTTGGAAAATTCCGCTTGTTTTAAATTGGAGCTGCAGTTTTTTGGAATGATCCAACTCATGGCATAGGGGCAAACGGTGCGGCCGTTGTCAATAGAGCCCAAAAGAAGTAATCTGGTGCAGATGGGATATGGGCACGTGTTGGGATGTGCTGGGCTATGGTTGGCTGGTGGGGGGTAATGGTGGCCATTACCCATGGTGCTGCTAACTGATCAGCTCAGCTTGAGATCAGGAGGTGGAAGATGGGGTTTGTACCATATTTGGACAGCCCCATCATCAATTCTTCATAGAGTGTTTGATGGGGAAGGTGCAAAGGAAGGTTTGCAAAGGTCACCACCATTGTGGTATCACTGGGGAGACGTGTATGGGTTGTGGTAATAGGTGTGTTTTTATATACTAAGGGCGTAGTTGCTGCAGCAGCTGCATCCTCTTCAGTGGTAAAACCTATATCAAAATAGCCCTTATAAAGGCGGAAGTCAATAAATCCTGCTGGTGAAAAGGTGGATGTTGCCAGCACAATTATACCTTTGTTGGCATATGGGAAGAGATGCCCATACTTGACTCAGAGGCAAAAGCAAATATTGGATTGGGGTAGGGCAAGTGGATGGGGGCGTGTTGGGTGGACTCATGATAAGTGTAATAATAAGTCCCTTGGAGAGACAAATTGGCCCATTGCATTAGGTGGACTGGATGATTCAGTTCACACACATTTTCCTGCTGGGCGGAAAATGGTAGCAGGTGGAGCGCCGCTGCCCCACGCTGTGTAACAGATGAGTTTGCACCAATATCACATAATAAAATTGGGAAGTAAGAGCCACATAACTGACTCTACTAGAGACCAGCTCGCCAGAGCCAATCCCCAAACCCATCCGCTGAGTATCACCTTTGCCACGTGTCCTTGGATCCCTGTCCACATGCTGTAGGAGGATACCGAGTGGCACGCCAACGCCACACCATGCCTGCTATTGGAGCCCATGTCTTCCAATTCAATTATTCTATTTTAAAATAAATTACTCTTTTCTTGTGAAACCAAATCTTTATTGGATTTTTAGATTTATTGTAGAAGACTCAACTGGATATTTGAGCCAGCCTATTCTCAAATATATTGTGCATTTGCAAACGTAAAATAGACTTTCCACTATGCCAAGCTCTCCTGAACTGTCCCACATATCTCGGGAAAAAGATTCCATTCCCCATGGAATCATCATCTGAACTGCTTATAAGTCTGACATAATATTGTCTTGGATGTATTTCAGCTTTGGACCGTCGAATTTCCCTTGCTCCAATTCCCCTTTATTCAGGTTTCCTCTTTTAAATTTCCTATTTGGATCCAATACTAACTGATCCATAGCAATGTACGGATCAGGTACC
>JAKSZP010012910.1:0-11584 GCA_022478985.1 Massospora cicadina
CGTTAATGCCTTGTGATCATTTACGCCTGTAAGAAGTTTAAGGTGTACAATCATGGAACGCACTTTAAAGTGGTGATGGACCACTATTTGTTGCATTGGCTACATAATTTGAGAGAACTAGAAGGACGACTGGCCTGATGGGCACTTAAGCTACAGGCTTATGATTATGAGATTGTCCATCAAGCGGGGGCTTCTTATCAGAATGTGGATGGCTTATTGTGGTTACCAATGGTCCAGATGGTATACCTACAGGCGGATGAGTTATTCCAGAGAATGGTCAATGGAGAAATCGAGAATGAGCTCTGAGAAATCTAAGGTGCGCTTTGAAAGGCAATGGAAAACACCAAGACCATGGATGGACAAGTGTTTAAGATGATTAATGGAAAGCGGTTATTATTCCCAAAGCCATCAGAAAGAACAGCTATCATTTAAGCTGCTCATAAGGCTGTCAGGCATGGAGGCCTGAGAAAAACAACCAATCATATTTGCTTGTACTACTGGGAGTCAATCAACTACGATGTCACCAACTATCTAGCTTATTATGTGGAGTGCCAGCTGCACAAGCCACATAAGAATACAACTTGATACTGACTGGTCCTCCATGGATTTGCCTGGCATACAGTGTCTATCGATGTGATGGGGCCGCTGACAATGAGCACAGGGGGAGTCAAGTACTAATAGTTGCTATTAACTATCTGACAAGATGGGTCAAGATGAAGGCCCCAGAGAAAGTAGACGCTACCAGCACCGCGAAGTTCATCCTGGATCAAGTAGTATACTAACATGGATGCCCGCAGGTTTTGCTTAGCAATAATAGGACAGCTTCATGTCTCATGTGATACCACAACTGAATGAGATAATGGTGATCAGAGGAGTTGTGTCTGTACCCTACCAGCTGGAGACAAATGGACTTGTAGAACGAGTAAATGGAACGCTGGCTGTGACGCTGAGGAAGCTGGTCACAGGAAGAACTTCCGCATGGGGAATGTACCTGAGTTCAGTGATGTTTGCCTACAATATCAGTCATCATATGGTGACGGGAAAAACGCCGTTTAAGTTGCTGTATGGGAGGAAGGCCGCGTTGCCACCGATTTTATATTCAGTGGTGGAACCATTATTGGGGATGAGTGCTGAACAGTACTAGAACCAACTGATGAATATCCTAATTCAGATGCAATTGCAAGCATTTGATACTACATTGAAGAAAAGGATATGAGCAAAATCAATGGACAATAAGAACTGACCGGCCTTAGCAGAATATTGAATGGGTGAAAGATTGGCCTATTGCAATATGTTTGGTTTTAAAAGAAGAAACAAACTGGATACATTGTGGTCAGGTCCAGTTGAGACTATCACCAAGATGGCGACTGACACCTACTCCATCAAGAATCTCTTGGATGGAAGAGTAGTAAATTGAGTCCATGCTGAGTATTTGAAGCAATGTATTGATGAAAAAAAATAAAATAGTTTTCTGAAGGACCAACCAACCACTAAGTTGGTCATGTCCTGATGATTAGGTCAAGTCCAAAAAAAGGACCTCTGAACTAATCTAGATGGTTATGTCCAAAAAAGGACCTCTGAACCATAGAAAAATGGTAGGTTTAAGTACCTAGGATCCAGTTTTGGGGAAAAAATAAAGAAAGATGGACCGCTGAACCAAAACAAGGTCAAGTCCCATGAAAAAAAGAAGAAAAAATAAAAGATTGATAAAAGATATTGGAAAAAAGAGATTGTAAACCGCATATAAAAAACTGATATATTTTTATAATTTATAATTTTTATTGATTATCCTCAATACTGGGATGATTCCGCCTATGTAACCTCTTGGGGGAGGGAGGATATATTGCAGTAGGAATGAATAGCCCAAAAAATTGATGTGAGATTGGATGCTATCGAGGGCTAGACCTACATGAAACCAAGTTCTTTGAAAGGACGCAGATCCCTGCGAGAAAGCGACTAGTGGAAGGGAAATTGAAATATTGGAAGAAGCCAATTGTGAAACCCCGGAGTGGGGAGGGAAGCAACAGTATAAAAATAGGTAGTCAGCAAATAACCCCAAGTAATCCCAATATGGCACCCGAGCCAGAAGATTAGTCTTGAGCACCTGACAATGGGCTTTGTCAAGAACACCAGACATATGGGCCAGCAGCAAACAATGGATATTGGATGGGGGTTGTCAAATCATGCCCCCTACTAAAGCCATCAGCTAAAGATACCAATGGGAAGCGCCAGAGATGAGATAGTCATGCAGGGAGCAAATGGCATCCTGCAAGCAATAACTATGGGCATCTCAGAAGCTGAAGGAATGGTGAAACCTGGGAGAGGCTAAAAGCTTCATGGACTAACTTCAAAGAACTTGGCCAGCAAAGCAAAGAGCATAAGAAGTGGCTACCTAAATCTGAGATGTTCTCAAAATTTGAGGAATTTAGCTCTAGGGACAAAGCCTTGGTAACTTGGGCCTTAATTCTGCATAGGGGAGTTTGAAATGTTTGCTGTTTCCAATAGCTAGTTCAGTTGCCAAAACAGAGGGCTTGTAGTATTGTCTGAGTCAGAAGAGGAACTCAGGAAGCAAGTCCAACCTGGCAAGAAAAGAGTGATCAAGAGAAAAAGTCATAATTTCAGGAGCATCCACAATAATGTTTGGCACATCTGTGAAAGGAGCCAAAATCAGTAGAGTTTCAAAATTCAACTCTGGAATCGATGACAGAGGAAGAATTGGCCGCAAGTTGTTCAAAATGATTGCTGGCCTGTTTTTGGAGGTATCGGTTACCATTTCCAGTAATTCAATGGAAGGACTAGCTGCTGGTGCCAGACTAGGCGTATGAGTCCTGGAAGGACTGTAGAAGAGGTTCCAGCATGCATCCTGACTCATCTGCTGGAAGAGCCAAACATCTTGATTGGACAAACTGTTTAGTAGCTGTTTATACCACAACTCAGAATTTGAAATATGAGTTGAACAAGAGGTGGGATGTCAGACTTATATATAAAGTTAACATTATGCACTCTACAATCCATTAAGCTCCAATTTCAGAGAAATTAATCTCAAAATTAATGGGATAAGCTCTCCAGAGAAGCGTTAAGAATGATATGAGCCAAGAGGGTGTTATGAGAAATTAACAAGGGCAAAAATAAGTAAACATTCTTATTGGGCCATGAAATGAACATTGATGGCAAGAGTCTCCTTTCTAGGATGAGGAGAAAATCAGGAATTCAAGGATGCCGGACCAAGAATCCTGAATATAACAGTGGGTCATATGCCCTGACAGGGGGGAAACCAGATCCTGGGACTAATATTGTCACAAGTAAATTGATCAGCCCGGCATGACAGTAGATTGTGGGGACCGCGCTCTGAGTAGAAAGTAAGGAGGAGGAAGAGGAAAAGAGCTAAATGCTGAAGGTCATCCTGAGCAGCGTTGAGTATTGAAGGTCATACTCTATTTGAGCAAAAGAAATATTTGACTGAGTGTCCAAAGTGTTGCTCTCATGCCCCAGTCCTTTTCTCGCCGGAAATCTTGGCAAGAGGGGGGATATGTTAGGATTTTTGCCCAATGTCCCAGCCTTCTAGATTACCAGTAATCACTAGAGTATAATTCCCTAATGTGAGATGAATTGGAAATTGTTAGACCCTAATTTTAGAGTAACTATGTTTGGGGGATTTTGGGATATTCGCCTGGTCATATCCATTGGGTATTGATCTGGACAAATGCTTAAGATCTTGTCAGGCGGAGTTGCCGATTAAATAGGGGCATCTGATAGTGATTAACTATCAGGTGTACCAATTGGGATCAGTCAGGTTTCATAACCAAGTGATTGAAAATGTAAGTATTAAGTTGCGAGGGGAGTGATGCTACCTGCAACTAGTGAATCAATCAGTTGGTTCATGGCCTGCCTTAATGGGTAACAAGTTCCATTACCTAAGCAGGTCGCTATCCAACTATGGTTGGTTCACTTGGATTGAGAGAAAAACGTTAGGGACACATTTTCCGACTCTTTCCATTTAGGTCTCAAGGATGTCCAATGATAGAATCCTAGACAGGATGGGGAAGACCATCGCTGCTGAGATGAGGGTGGGTGATTCAACATCAATGGCTGCCGTTTCATTAGAGAGAGGTGTCAACCAAGGGTTAGATGACCAAATCCCCACTATAAATTCCCTATAATTCACTCATAATAAGAAAAACAGGATATGATAAAAAACAGGTAATAGTAAAACCAGAGTCATATAGTTTTCATCCGGTATATAGTTTAAGTAGTAAACTATTATCAGCTTTCAATTGTTCTATTCTTCTCAAGGATACTATTGCTGTGTGCGATAATTGGGAGACTCTTTTAAGGAAAAGAGTAAAGATCTGAGAGGGGATTTAAAGAAGAAGGAGAAACAACTGGGGATTTCTGCCAACTGTGTGTTGGACCTAGAAACTGTCACCAGGGAATCTCAGAGAAGATTGGGTTGGACAGTACAAGGGAACAAATCCCTATATCAAGGCATCTCAAGTATTTCAAGTAGGAATACTGGCCGAGCGTTGGGCCAAGATCTAATAATTCCACTCAACTATGGATAATAGTCATCATACAATTATCAACTGATAATAGCAAGTACTATACAATCTGGAAGGATTGCACAATAACCAAACCTGTGTAGTAAAAAGTTTATTGGCTTATTTGCTGATAATAACAAGAACCAATAAATTTTTACACCTGGACACCCCATTCCATGACTTAAAAATCTTAAACAGTTCAAGTTACCTTTTTCAACTCATTGTGGAGATCTGAGAGTGTTGTTCCAACCCTTAGTAAGGTAGCAGTTAAAGCTTGGTATGAGATAGTTTTTATGGCGAGATATACTGGACCTCAACAGGGAGTTGCTAAAGTAACTGCAGGCTTTGTGATATCAAAGGGCTTTATACTGCAAACTGTCCCAAGAAACGACCCAACATGAATTATATAGCCTCTCCTGAGATGATGGAATACAAAGAAAAGATAACTGGCAATAGAGGAGGGATATTCTATCGATAAACATCCTTCATTCTAATTTAACAACAAAATAGAGGCACTACCCAGGAATAAATCCTTTAAATCAATGTCTTCCTCTCTGTAACGGGTGGGTTCATGCCAATATGCATCAATGAATTGGGCAGTAAGAGCCATGTTAATGACCATACTAGGGACAGGCCTGCAAAGCCCATCCCTGAACCTGAACGCCATGCCTCATCATTGCCACATATTCTTGTACCACTGTTACCATAAAGCTGCACATCAGCAGCAAAGTCTGGGACCAGGAAAGGGCCAAGAATGATGCCAACTCCACATTGAGCTCACTGGTTGAGCTCATAGTTCCAATCCAATCCACTTGATATGTTTTAAATAAATTATTATTTTTTTTCAAGCAAGTCTTTCTTTATTTAATTTCCATTTTTCCTTGTAGAAGATGCAACTGCCCATCAGGGCTATGACATCCTCCCCGAAATAGTGCCCTGCTAGTATGGAATATGCTTCTTCTCAGTTAAGCTCTTTTAAGCACTGTCCAACACATTGTTTGCAAAGATTCACCATCCCACCGGATCACCATCTACGCCATGCATAAGCCCAATGTCATTCTGCAAATGCAATCCAGGTTTGGGATGGTGAATTTACCCCATTCTGACCTTCCCAAGTTTGATGCTTTTTGTATCAGGGCCACATTTGGATCCAACGCCATCTGATCCAAAGCAATGTATGGATCAAGTGCTTCCTGATCTGTTAAATCACCCCCTGTAAAGACCAGAACTCCCAGACCTTCTTTGGGCACTGTGCACAGTCCTCCTTTGTTTGCCACATCACCTCCTCCACTGGATAGCCTTTCCACTTCACCTGCAGTTGTTGCTGGCCCCTCACCCATTTTACATCCAATATCCATTCCACCTCATATTCTGGCACATCCCCTTCCCTAGGGTTCACCAGTCCAGGATGCTCTGGACCTATTCCCTTGAATGCTTGTAGCTGAGAGGCGTGAATCACTGGATGGGCTCTGAAACATATTGGAAAACTTAACTCAAAGGCTACCCAATTAATGACTTGGATGATCTGGTATGGGCCCAAAAAACTTTGGCCCCAGCTTATGACTCTTGACCGTGACAGCATAATTTTTAGCCTCCACCAATACCCAGTCCCCAGGCTCAAACGTTGGATCCGACGCCCTTTGTCAATCTGCCTGTTACTTCTGCTGGGCCACCACCCACTCCAGATTTCCCCATAACTTCTTCCCAATATCAAACATGGTACAAATCATCTCATTCGCCCCCTGACTCACTCCACCCACGGATCCCCCATTTGATCTGGGGTTGAGTCCATGATTTGCAAAAAATGGCGACATCCCCATTGAGGACTAGGAATGATTGTTGTAGGTGAAATGGGCCATATGGACCCATGAAACCCAGTTATCCTGTCAATCAGACACATAACACCGGAGATACTACTCCAGTATCTGATTCACCCTCTCCATTTGTCCATCAGATTGAGGATGGTAATCCAAGGACCATCCAGGCCTGATTTCCAAATTTCCTAGCAGACTTGACCAGCACTTTAAAACAAATTGTGAACCCTGGTCCAAAATGATCTCCTCAGGTAGACCATGCAGGATGAACACTTCATTAATGAAAATCCTTACCGCATCCTTTGCTGAAAAACTCATGGTGCATGGGAAGAACTCAGCATACTTGGTGTTATAATTTTGAATGGTATTGCTAGGATCCGTTGGGTTATTCACACAGGTCGAACCCACTGAGCAATGGACAGATGATGTGGGGATCGTTGGTCCTTCAGACACACTTAAAAATATACTTAAAGTAGGAGCAATTGCCCCAACTGTTTTTTTTATTTATTTTTTATAAATACAACTACCTTTTGCTGTTCCGTTTCTTCTTCACTATAAAAACCTACCCTCTCTCAATCGCCCATTTTGCTTATATACATCATCTTCAGGCGATACTGTTTCTCATTGCTTGGTTATTCTATTCCACCAATTCTCCTCGAATTTGACTTGTTATTATTAATTCTCTGTCGCCCTATTTGTAGGTGATTTACTTTGTATTCATCAAATGTCAACATCGCCTTATCGCCTTATTACCTTATATAGAGGCGATCCAATAAACTCATTGCATCCAATAAAGTCCCGTTATATCCCAATATCGCCTCATATTGAGGCACTTAAATAATCGCAACTGATACTATGTTTGGCGGATTCCACCCGGCTATCCCATGATTATTGTCCAGTCATATCAAAATCGCGACACTTGGTAAGTCTATCCACGACCCCCATAACTGCATCCTTCCCCTGCACCTTCAGTAGTCCCATTATGAAATTGACACTAATTGAGCACTAAGGGGCTCATGGTATCAGCAGTAGATTCAGCTTATCTGATGGTAGTTTTCTTGAGGGCTTCAACCTCGTGCATACCAAACACTCCCGCACATAGCTCACAACAACCTTCCACAGGCCCAGCCATGAATACTCATACTGCACCAATTCCAACATCTTCACTCCCAGGTGACCCGCCAATGGATGATCATGAGAAGCCTGGAATGCCTCCCATTGTAGCAATGGGTTGGGCACCCATATGTGAGAATTGTGGTATAGTACCCCACCCCTCTCCATGAAAGCCACATGGTACCTGTGCAGCCATCCCTCCATCATCTCAGCCTTCAGCCTCTGGGCGAATTCCAATTTCCTCTGCTTCCGGCGGACTTCATCCCCCAAAACACTTCCCATATCCCCCAACATCACAAATTGGTCCAGTCATAACATCATGCTGTATTAAACTCCTCCAATTCCTTCTTCTCATACATGAAAGCCCCATCTCAACTCAACCAATCCGCTAGGACATTTGATGCTCCTGTCCTGTACTCCACCCAGAAATCATACTGGACTAGCTCCACATGCCATCTGGACTGCCACTGGTTTATCTTTCTTGGTTTGCGATTGTACTCCAGTGATTTGTGATCCATCCAAAGAACAAAGGATGCTGGGCATAGAGCAGGTGATGTTGCCATTCCTGCAAGGCCGCCATCACCGCCAACAGTTCCTTATTGTATATTGGGTAGTTTGTTTCCACGAGGAGCAGCTTATGGCTGAAGTAACACATGGGGTGTTCCAGCCCGTCTTCCCCTTCCTGAAGCAATACCGCCCCCACAGCATAATTTGAGGCGTCTGTTTCCACCATGAATGTCCTCCTGGGGTCCTGATGGGCCAGTGCAGGCACAGTAAGCGACTTACTTTTCAGTAATTCAAATGCCTGTGCTTCTTCCCTTCCCCGTACAAATGGGACGTCCTGTGTTGGATACGTGAGAGGTAAGGCCATATGGGAAAGATTCTTCACAAACTGACGAAGGAAGTTCAGTGTTCCCAGAAAACTCTGCACCCCCATCTGATCCGTGGGGGCCTTCCATGCCTGCACCGCATGCAGCTTATCTGGACATACTCAATCCATTCTGGAAGGCCACGTTGCCAAGGAACGTCACTGAACTTTGGTTGGATTTGCACTTGGAAGGCTTCAATTTCAGACCCATCAAGCTGATTGCTCCAGGACTTCCCAGACATCTTGGACATGCTCATTACAGGACCGCAAAAATACTAGGATATTGTCCATGTAAGTGGCACAGCATTGACCAATCATTCCCCCAAGGACATGGTTAATCATCCGCTGGAACACCGCTGGAGCATTTCTTAGCCCGAATGGCATCATGCGATATTGATATACCCCTAGGTGGCACTTAAACGCTGTGTATTGCTGGTGCTCCAGTCTCACTGGTACCTGATTAAACGCATCCACGAGGTCAAGTTTTGTAAACACCATACATCTGGTAACCATTGGGAGAATATCCTCCAGAAAAGGCATCGGATATAGATCAGGCTCAGTGACAATATTCAGACGTCAGAAATCCACGCACAGGCATAATCTACCACTCGCCTTTGGTACCAGTAATACAGGAGACACAACCAGAGATGTAGAGGGATCTATTAACCCTTTGTCCAACATCAATTTCACATGGCCCTCCAATGCATCTCTGGCCCATTCATTAACGGAATATACTGGACATCCTCTGGGAAGCTCTAACCCCTCATTGAACTGGAATGAAAATGCAAAAGAACCTATAGGGGAGAAAAAGGAGAGTCTCCAATAGGACCAAATACATCAACAAAATCACTATATTTGGCTGGTAACTCCACCTCCTGCATCCCACCCAAGCTCCTGAAACCACTTGGGACATCACCCCCAACCTCTATTTTCCATGTCATCTGAGGCCCAATCTACAGCGTCAAGTTAATTGTTTTATGTGGCAAATAAATTCTGGGCTGGAAATGATGCCACCATCACATCCTCAGTACCACAGGATGAGCCAGATTTCTGATTGCACAGAAACCCTCTTTTAACCAGAATGGGTCCTGATGAATGACCACCAAGGGCTCTAATTGCCATGATGGAGCTCTTCTTGACACATTGGCAAAAACCACCTCAGGTCCCCTCTTCATCTCCAATTTCAAATAATCCGCTAAGGCGAATTCCACATATTTTCCTCAGCCCCTGTATCCACCAGGGCTAGCACCTTCTCTGAATGACCATGCGAGTATAACTCCACTGGAATAAATAACCCAGGGTAAAGCGAAGAAGTAGATATAATAATTGAAGCATTCTCAGATTGCAAGTTTGCAGGTAAGAAAGGTCTAGGACTATAACTCTTCCCAGGTCCCTGACCTGTTCTTCCCAACTCCTCACCATTTCCCTGATGGAACCCCCCATGGATATTTCCAAAATTCCTGGGTGATCCCTGCCAACTATTCGACCTCTGCTGGCCACTGTGGGCAACTGGCCCCTTCCCAGGGACATAGAATCTTCCCACCAGTTATGTGACAAGGCCAATTGTTTCTCCACCTGCACCGCCAATGCAATTTCTTCCGCCAATGAACCCTGAACCTTAGCAGCTGCCATGGCAGATAACATATCCACTTGCAGCCCCTACTGAACATTTGCAATTATTGCAAATATGAGACTCGCGCTGCTTTTGCCACTGAACAGAAAATCTGCCCATATTCTTCAACTGATCCTCAGCCTTGAGACACCATCAGCAAAGACCATGCTTCATCCTGCGCCTCATCCAGAAAACATTCCGGTTGATAAAATTGACACACTCATCCATGAATCCTGGGAGGCGACCTTTCTCCTCAATCAACTCTTGCACCCACCTGCCAGATCTGGGGTTAGTGCTTCCACAATTTGCACAATCTGAAATAAGAAAGGGGTCTCCCCTCCTGTTGCTTGAGCCTACTGCGTCTGAAAATGAATCTATGACACCACTTGGTGGATCCTCTCCAAAGCTTCCATGGGCAAAGCAGCCTGACCTTTTGGAGATGTAGACCCTCTCTGGCATTCCTCCACCTTTAGGGGTTTTGCGCCACACACTCAAACCACCTCTCTTATTATGAAAGTTAGTGAGAAACTCACTATCACCACCATCAACACATGGCGATACCATTCATCCCCTCCTGAAGCCACCACCTCTTCTTGGGGCCCATACAAAACTGACAAAAAAGTATTTGATTTGCGTCTAATGTAATGGGCAGGTTTGTGCCAATATGCAACAAACAAATTGGGCGTAAGAGCCATGTTACTGACCATACTAGGGACAGGCCTGCAGAAGACCATCCCCAAACCTGACTGCCATGACTCATCATTGCCACGTATTCTTGTACCACTGTTACCATGACGCTGCACATCAGCAGCAAAGTCTGGGACCAGGAAAGGGCCAAGAATGATGCCAACGCCACATTGAGCTCACTGGTTGAGCTCATAGTTCCAATCCAATCCACTTAATATTTTTTGAATAAAATATTATTTTTTTTCAAGCAAGTCTTTCTTTAATTAAACTCTTTTTTTTATATAAGACACAACTTCCCATTAGGGCCGTAATATCCTCCCCTAAATAGTGCCCTGCTAGTATGGAATAAGCTTCTTCTTGGTTAAGCTCTTTCAAGCACCATCCAACACATTATTTGCAAAGGTTCACCATCCCACTGGATCATCATCCATGCCATACGTAAGTCTGACATCATTCCACAAATGCAATCCAGGTTTGGGATGGCGAATTTACCCAATTCCTACCTTCCCAATTTTGATGCTTTTTGGATCAGGGCCACATTAAGATCAAACGCCATCAGATATAAAGTAATGTATGGATCAGGTGCCTCCTGATCCATTACACTCTCCAGCAACATATTTTGCATACCCTAGAGCTATTGTGATTAATTAAATAAGATAACAAAGTTATTTCTAATCCACACGCCACTCAGGATGCAGAGAGAGTTTGATTTGGAAAGGCTGACAAATCTGAAGACCTACCCCTTCTGAAAAAGTCATAGTGGCTTTACCCTGGAAACCTTTTGTATACCCATTTTTCTGAAGTTGAGGAAAAGGTTAAGACCATGAAACCAAGTTGATGTTCCAGCTGTACTTACATTATACGCAAACTTCAACAACTTTTCTAGTTACTCTTATGTTGCTAAACAAGTGAGTAAATTCAAGTTTTTACTATTGTCAATAGTGCTATTCCT
>JAKSZP010012911.1:0-11523 GCA_022478985.1 Massospora cicadina
AAATCCGCCTCTCTGCTGGTAAATATTGGGTATATTTATGACCTGGAGAACCCAATTGATCAAACAGCTCCAGACCCTCCAAGGAGGATGTCTGACCCACCAGTACCTAAAAATACCAACAGAACATCTGGCACCCAGCCCGCCTTAGAAATTACGGGAGGATCAATAGTGAGAATCTGAATGCTAGGGATGACCATTGTTGACCCCTGAGTTTACTACTCCATCTGACATAGGGAAGGAAAACAACTTGACATGCTGGGTAGTATATAAAGAGCCTTTTACAAATCATCTTTTTAATTAAAGCTGCACAGGTTGTAAAACGTCTGAGCCTGGCAGTGCGCCAACTTCTGTAGTTTTCTATAGTACATTAGGGCCTGGTGTCCATATGGACAACTAATTCACACTGTGCACCCTGTAAAAGGTACCACTGGTAATAAGCGACCATGGCACCGCAGCAAGCTCCTTGTTGTATATGGCATAGGCTTGTTCTGAGGTGGAAAACTTACATGATAAAAAGATGACAGAATGTTCCACCCATCATGCCCTTAAAGAAGAGCAGTCTACACCATAATCACTGAGGCATCACGTGCAACTATGAAAGGCTGGGATGAGTTGGGGTATTTTAAATTTGGCGGTGCCATAAATATTTTCTAAATTACCTCATTGCACATTGACACTCCTCTTTCCATTTAAATGGAACATTTTTTCCCTATCAGGGAAGGAGAGGCGCTGCCAACTGGGAGAGCACAGGTGAAGATTTTTTTAAAAATAGTTTGTTTCCCTGAAACTATGCAGCTGCTTCTGGACAATAGGAGTGGGCTAGGAAAGTATTGTCTCAAGTCTTCTAGGAGAGATAGCATACCATCCTTCAGGACAAATTTGCTCAAGAAGGTAATCTCTTCATTTAAGGACTCACACTTTGAGATCTTTGCATAAAGCTCAGCCTTTTTTAACACAACCAGTACCAACTCCAGGTCCCTCACATGCGTTTGGTGGCAGGGTAGTGCATCAGAATATTGTCAATGTATGCCACCACACAGTTGAAATGAAGATCGCTCAATACATCATTAACCAAGCGCTGGAAGGTAGTGGAACGTTTTTAAGGCCAAAGGTCATCACTCTGAATTGGAAATACCCCGCTGGGTGTGAATGGCCGTCAGCCTCTTATGGCCTTCCACTACTTTTAAATCAATTAAGGCGTTCACCAGGCTAATCTTGAAAAACGCCTGGGATTTGGCAATCATCTGGCTGATGGTTTGCTCAAAGGTAACAGATAGGGATAATGCATGGTAATATTATTCAAATGGCCATATTACACGCATGGAAGAAACAAAATCAGCCTTTTGAGCGAAAATGATGGGGGTTTCACTGGGAGAGGATTGCCAAAAATCCCACCCTTTTGAGCATGTCATCTAACTGCACCTCCAGGGCCTTATCCTCTAGCTCTATATAGAGGTACAGAGGACAGCTGATATTGATTACATTTACTGCCAAACAGAAGGTCAGATCAAACTTAGAGTGGGAAGGAAGACGATAGGCCTTCTCCATATAAAAAATATTATTGTATTGCAACAAGCTGGAAGGGAAATCCGGTGGCAACTTGGTGGTGGAGGGAGTTGAAGAGATGAAAAACACCGCTCTAGTATGTAAAATGTATCAATGAGCAGAACTTGACAAATTTTATGGGTATTTTATGAACAAGAGATTGGGCTCCAGATTAATATTAACATGTCGCCACCATTAACCAACCCCAGGAATGACAGGAAACAACAAGCTTATCACCGTGGTAAACAAACACAGAAGGCAAAAAATGCAATAAGAGTGGCACTGGATATCTCACAACTTAACAAGTCATGAAGACGGACAAAGCGCTCAACATCGAGGTCCCTGCGTCAATATCTAGGGCTTTACCTGAGTAACATGCAAGCTCATAATGTTCCCAGCTGCTCCTGTATAAAAGGGAGACTTGACGGATACCATATGAGATCCCAACTGAATTTTTATAGGTAACAAGGAGTAAGCATGATCTTACTTAGCAACTTTATAGGACATTACTGGTGAGGAAGGGTTATTCACCAGCATATCCACCAGACCATCCTTGAGTGACAAAACTGTGGTTCTAGACACCTGAGCAAACCCTAACTTCACCTGTTGTACTGTAGACAACAGTGACACCAACAGATTCACATACATCTGGTCCTAAGGAGCGTCAGAGTCAACAGTGAGAATAATATCATCAGAACACAAATTGGCGGGATGGTGGGAAGATCAGTGGCAACAGGGACAAACAACATAACCACACTTGAGACACATCCAAGCTGGACAGGATTAGGGGAGGGAGACAACCTGAGTATTCTTACACTTGATACAGGGTATATTCCACCCTTGTTTGGGTCAGGAGATATTTTTTAGCCGCTGCTTAAAAATGTGATATAAAGGTTGGCTCATCCTTCTGAAAAACACCACCTTAGCCAAAGGTTGAACCTTCCATTAATAAACAAACCAAATGCAGCGCCTCGCATATAGGGAGGGTGGAGAAGGAAAAGAGTTTAAGACGCTCCATTATGTCATGAAGCGTGCTGATGATAATAAGATTGTTCTGATACTCAGTATGAGTTACCACCTAAAGCAACAGCCAGAATACCTCTGGTAAAGCCATCTATATTTTAGGATAGAAAGAATAGGGTAACCACGGGCACCACCCAGAAATCCTAAATCTGGGAATTGTAGCTACCAACTGTTTAAGAACTTCTGAATTTTACAAATAAAATTTGTCTCCTAAAAATTTTAATTAAAGTTAAAGAGTGGAAAGGGAAAAATGGAGTGACAGCGGAACCTGTTGGATACGCTGCCTTATAAACTCAATGAACAATAAACAGGAAACAGGTACATTACTGTCAGGAATATCTTTGCAATTTTGACTCAGCGGATTGAGACTCTTAAATTGTTACCATGCAAATTTGGATATGGACTGACTGGCTGGATTGGTGTCAAATTCTTTTGTGAGAATATTTGTTCTTCTGTGATTGCACTTGGAACAATGACAATGGCTCCATAGAAATTGGCAGATTGCACCCACAAAAGCTCAAATATGGGCAGTCCCATTTTGTATCAAAAGGGTTGTCCACGTCTTTACCTATTGATGACAGCCTCGCTTTTACCAGCAATTGAGAAAAACAGTGGATTTACATCTCTGAGCCTAAGAATGAATTGTTTGATTTATTTTTTCCATCTAATATTTACTTATGCTAGCAGAAGTTGAATTGCAGAGGTAACCTCTTGTTTGGAAATTCACTATGAAACTCTGCTGGCAATGCTTCTGATCACCGCCACCTCCTGGCACACACCCCAAATTCTCTGCACCAACTCCATGTGTGGTGAGCAGAGGGGGAGGTGGTGTGATCTTTAGAGGATACGCCGTCACCCACCTCTCATCTACCAAATGGGTTAAATCGCCCATGGTGACAAGAGGGATGGCCGCTGGCTTCCTCCCCTTCTTGGTCCAAAATGTGAATTTGTCCTGATTAAGACTCAAGGGTTGCTCCTCTAAAGCTTACGCCAAACACTTATGTAAAATTAATCTATCAATAAATCAACTAAGTAACTACCATCTGTTTGGGTAAACCATTGAACCTGACTTTTAAGATAAATGTGAAGGTAGTGTTTCAGTCATCATTAATTTATATTATAGCTGCATTATACTATAAATAGACCAATCAAATTGACCAAATAAGCCAAAATCTTAGCTAAAACTATTTGAACCTACTAAATCAACCAATGAACACCAACCGCTTGGACAAAACAATTACCTATCTTCTAAAATAGAACACAGTGGGTAGAGTTACAATCATCAAAGCACCAACTACTAATCTAAAAATAACTTATTAGATCAACTATATATTACCAAATGTTTGGGTAAACAAATGAACATATAATTTTATGATGAATCACAATAAGTTTTATTTTTTCAAAGATATATATAATAGCATTAAGATCTATATATAACGCACTAGGTGTGTTTCAGGCATAATATTATATTATTATAATAAGGATGGTTCTCTAGTGGTAGAGTATAAGCTCAATGACCACTGCTTCACAGTTCAAAACTTGTAGACAAACTTTGATTAGGGGACAATCTAGGACTGTGTTAGCATTGCGCACCAATGCTTCATACTGAGATAGCAAATAGCATGGTGGTCCATAGATTTCCTGGCCTATCAGAACGCCACATGTGGAGCTTTACCAGGATTATCCTCCTTCCTTATTAATTTAAAATCACATTTTCCCCATTAATTGGTATCTTATTCTAAGGTTGGCCCATATCAAATAAATAAATAAATAAATAAAATTATACTTTTATAATTTTTTAAACTTTTTAATTGTTTAACTGATTTAAACTAAATTACCAACTATAAACATAAAAATCATTGCAGATATATATTTATGTATGTGAAAAATCATCTCTTAAACAATTAATTCAAAAATTGTAAGGCTCTCCACTTTGGGAAAGAAGCCAGGTGGTGCCTACTACCCCTTTTCAGGTAGGAAAGGCCAATTTACTTTTGGAAAATTTCCTATACTTGCACACACCCCAATTCCCTTCCTGCCTAGCTCTTTTTATGTTAATAAGATTAAGCTCCTGTGCATAGAACTCCCTCAACTCTACCAAAACGTTAGAAGTACCCCAGGTAAAGTCCTACAATACTGCCTCCCATATCCCCAAGATTCTGGAAATTTAAAAAAAAATTGATGCTGTTTTGATATCACAGATATGTAATTTCATTTTTGCCAATGGATTTTGAGAACTTTGATCCCAATTTTACCCCCCCCCTTTATTATTTCCCCAATATCCCTTTCCAACAGTTTTAAAAATTTGCTATTGATCAAGAGCTGGACCTCCAAAGGTGGAGCGCGCCTCAGTTTGGGATTAATCTTATTTTCAAGATAGCTAAATTAAGGGACAGCCAATCATGGTGTACCCCATCATCTCCTTCAACCTCAGTCCTCACGCCACCTCACAAATTACCCCTCTACCACCCTCAGTTCTCACGCCAACTCTCAGATAGACCAACTCCCCAAAGCAAAAACCCAGGATCCTACAGTCAGAGAAGATGCCAAAGCATGAGCCGCAGAACCCAAGTGTTGCAAATCTCCATACCCCATTCCCTATATAAAGGCCAGTGCCCTTATTAGTGAGGGTACTGGCCTATTTTGTTTTTCTAGTTTTGTTCAATTTTTATTAAGATCATTTCCCCTCCCACCATTTGTTTTTTGTCATCTTCAAGTTTTATGAGCACCATGGCGCCCATCCAGGTCATTTTGTTTAAGCTGTGAAGATGGCACTCTACAACCATCTAGTACTAAAAAAAAAAAAAAAAGATGGCACTCTACAAACCAACTAGAAGGTTTTGAGGCACAATGATAGCAGTTATTTGGGTACTCTAGTGACTGAAAGGTACCCCCAAGGTGCAACCAGAGCATTGTTGGGCCCACCAAAACCTAACAAAAATAGCCAAACTTCGAACAATGATTTTATATGTTAGTGGATCCATATTAGGGTATGCTTAATAATGGTAATAATGATATCAATATAAGCTATATAATATATAAACATGATATGTGACTTTAATGGAAATTATTAGTTTATTTTGGCTGAGCGATTAGTCATTTTTTGTTGTTTTAATAGGTTCAATGGTTTCTATAAGGTGGATGGTTATTTGGTCAATTTGATGTGTTTATCTATATTATGCCACATTTATAATGTACTGGGCTAGGTGGTGTGACATCGTATTATAATGCATATTTCTACTAAAAATTTTAATCAATATAAAAGATTCAATTATAGCTAGAAAACTTTATAGATATAAAAATTGCAAAATATTTTTTGTGTCGCATTATCTTAAAAACTGTGTAAAAAGTAACTATACATGACACATATTATATGAATTAAGAGAATCAACATTGGCAGGTTTTAAAGGTCAATATTAATCTATATATAAGTTATATATAACTAATATACAGGGTCCTATGCTTTTCTATGTTGTCTATAATGTACCAGATAATTTAGAATGATTATACTAGATTTTTATACTATATATAGCACCAACCACTAAGCTAAAACAATAGACCCTATCAAATCAACCAAATATCCATAAATTTCTCCAAAAAAATATGTTTAAACAAAAGATTTAGTGGTAGAAGGAACCACCCCGTTAAGTATCATCTTATCTTCTTTTTTATTTTTAGATCTTATTCAATCTTTAGAAAAAAGATAATATTAAGAGGGGAGTGGAGGACTCAATGTTTCATTCTATCCAGTATAGGTTTTAGACTGTCAGGGTGACAGCTAGTTTGAAGAATGGTTTTCATCTTGGTAGGGTTTGAAAATGCCCAGTATTATATTCTGAATTCTGGGGGCTTAGCTACACTAGTTAATCTTAGATGGGATGCCCTAAGAATTTTTCAAAAGTTATTGACTATAACAACATACCAAAAACTCTTACAATAATCCAAAAGGCTGTCATAGTGGAAACTGCAAGTCTTACTGGGGCAACCCCCATGGTGGGAGAGGAAGGGAGGGCGACAATCTTTAAGGTTCATGGTTGGGTAGTATTGTTATATGTGATTAAAGTAAATTTTACATATGAAATGAGCGGATTATGGCCCATAATGGATGGATAAGCTGAATATAAGGCAGTCATCAGTTTCCATGGCATGCATGGCATATTGAAAGCCATAAGTTTGGAGATATTCATCCACAAGTTCATTGAAAGTGAGTAGCGACGTTTATCCATGGATCAGGATGTCTGCTTGACAATCTCCAGAGTTCTTTTGTGGATGACAGCATGCATTACCAGATACCTTTAGGGACATAAAAAAGGTGGCGTGGAGGACAGATTTTGCAACAAAAAGTGTAAACACTAACTGATTTATTTTAAAAAAGGGGAATAAAATCAATCAAAACCCATCATAAGAAGGTCAGTTGCCTATATAGTAGAGTTGTGAAAGGGGTAGAGGGGTTGACGCGTCATAGTTTTGGGTTCTGGGACCCTGTGCACTAGGTGATTGGGTGTATGGTGAGGAACAGTAGTGGGGGCGTAATCTTGACAAGGTCATAGGAGTTTAAATGGTGTATTGGAATACAATTCAGGGTGATTATCCCAACTTTTTCATGGATTACTCCAGTTTAGGACTTGTAATTCTCATTTTTTATCTTTTTCATATTGTAAACTATATAAGATTTGCATTTTAGCAATCCAAGTATTTGATCTACAATTCATAACACAAAATGTGGCTGGATCTATATCGCCTGATTTTAGGGAAGACTCAGGGAGAATTTTGACATTTACTCTGTACCAGGAACAACTGGCTTAGAGGTGGGATGAGCATTAAGTTGCTACTAGAGGCCTTTGACCTTATCCACCGCCATGCAAACTCTTTTATAAAATTTGACAGGGTAGAAGAGGTAAGGGAGGAAAGAGATGGGGTCTGTAGGAGGCAGGGCAGTTGATCACCTATCAACCACATGTTCCAAGTTATTGAGGTGCACCAAATGGGCCACTGGGGACTGGGGGTCCTTTATGCACCAAAAAGGAAAATTCTAACTTTCTAGATGGTGGGGTGGTACATTTAGACTTATATTATCTTTCCTCTAGTAACAAAATACATTTCCACCTTGGGCATGAACGAGGGTGTAGTTCTTGTGCTTTTCTGTTATTTAATAGCAAAGATGGTCAATGTTTTTGGGAGGATGGGGTGCATCTGAATTACTCCGGTATAACTCTTCTATGAGCTCCTTACAGTTGGTAAAATTTTAGCGCAAGCTGTTCACAAAGGAGGGGTAGCCCTTCTAGGCTACCAAATACTGGATGGAACGCTAGCTTTTTTAGAAAACCAAAATTGCCTCTTATTTTCTTCTTGGCCATCATCCACCACAATTGGTTCTGCCAACTCAGGCATGGACCTCTTGAAATGGGTTAAAGGTGACATAAGGAATACAAAGTATGTTTTCCAGAGAGTTGAGAGTTTAATCTGGAAAGCGCATACCCCAAGTCCTTTATCATTTCATATAAATCAGAGATTTACACAAAAACTTCCAGAGAGGGATCTTCATATTCAAATGTTGAGTATCTGACATGACCAGTGATTGTCAGGAAAGCGGAGAATAAAGTTTAGACTGGCCTTCTAGTTGGGATAAAAAAACACCCAAAAGGCGAGTCAGAATTCCTGGGGCAATGCTGCTCAAACGACGTTTAAATGGGCTGGTAGATAATTAACTATTGAGCACAAATAGTCTTGATGTAAAAAAACCCAGCAAGAAACCAGGCTGTCGCTGCCTCATGGCCCACAAGCCTGGGCATAGGAAAGTGTGGGAATGGATTGGGTGGTTTGGATTTCACCATGAGGAACTTGGTATGGTGACATTGGCGAGTGTGCTGATTCTTGCCTGAAGTGGTGATAATTTCATCCATAAAATTTTGATATCATCGTGGCATATTGCCTCAGCAAATGGGGAAAGTTCCAAGAAAAATTTTAACTTGATAGGCCCAGTTAACTTCAGAAGGCAACAAGAACACCAACATGATCGTGATGGACCAGTCATTGTGCACCCTATAATTCAACATTAGGGTGTCATAAGGTTCCAGAAAAAGATAATTTTAACTAAAAAATGGCTTTGAAGCGTGGAAATACTTATTAAATATTTAATTTAGAGAATAGACCATCAAACTTCCAAGTGTATTATGACTGTTTAATTATTTCTTCAATTGGAGAATAGCTTATGAGCACATGGGATCAGGGCCCTTGAGTTTTGCCCTATCATGGCGAACTTCTAGTGGGGTAAAATTTAGGTTTAAATGAAACTGAGTCCAAAAGTGTCAGTGGCGGGCAAAGTCATCTTCAGTTCGCCCACAGAAGCCCAAATCACAGTTTTGCTGCAATCATGACAATTCAAGTGATGGCGTCTCGCCTGATGGGTAACAGGAACCTCCCAAGGCTACCCCATGTAGGGACGGTCCCAAGAGGTCAGGAACAGGTTTGGGATGCCCAACCCGCCCACACCAGGTCGCTCTGGCGTCCATTTGGCCATGCAGGATTTGCCAGATTGAGATTTTGACGCTAATGAGGAGGGTTCAATTCTAATGGCTACTTTTACCAAAGACACAATGCTGTTGTCTATTTTTACAAAAGGTTCAGTATTGTTAGCTTTATTCACCAAACGTATATTGCCGTCAGGATTTGTTGCTAATGGTTTGATGCTGTCAGCCATTGATGCCGAAGGCTTGTTGCTGTTGACCACATTCATCCCCTTTGCCCCATGATGGTGCTGATTCTCTGACAACTTGACACAAATTTCCTCAATCCATCATACCAAATCCTCATTTGTTAGTACAGGGATAGGTGGCGGAATTCTTAAAAGGGTAAGCTGTAACCCATCCCTTGTCCACCACATGGGCGAGGTCGCCATAGGAGATGAGGGTAGTGGCTGTCCTTTTTTAGATCTTTTTGTATGAGAAGGGAACGCCACCTGGTCCAAGCGTAGGGGACGTTCCCCTTGACTTACAGTGATCCTGACTTGAACTCATGCTCAGGATGGCACTTTTGATCTAAAGACGTCTTGTGAATTCTACAGCTATGGACAGATGCTCACACAAGGTTTTGGGTCTCATATAAGTTATTAAATGATCCTCTGAAGCTGGAACGGATTTTGTAAGGCAGGGTCCCAGTTGGAAGGAAGGGTTATATCCTAGATTAGCCTCAAAGGGGGGAACTTGTGAAGGCATAGTGTACGTTATTGTACACAAACTGTGCGTATGGTAGGGAAGACACCCATGTGTCATGACTGGTTGTGGTATATCATCAGAGTATATTCTCCAAAGTCTATTTTACCCTCTCAGTTTGACCATCCAATTGGGGGTGATAAGCAGTCGAGCAACAGGGTCAGATCTGGAGATCAAGGAGGGCGCTCCAGAACCAAAAATTAATTTGAGTCCCGTGGTCATTTATTATCTTTCTGGGGAGACCAGACATAGAGAATAGATGCCTTAAAAACAGGCAGTAGTTTCCTTGGATGTAACTGTTGTATTTCAAGGTATAAAAAGTGTGGATTTTGTAAAGCAGTCTATGACATCCATAATCACATTATATCCTAGGGAGAGAGGGAGCTCCACAATAAAATTGACAGATACTGAGGTCAGTGGCCTTCAGCTTGCTGCAGGGGATGTAACAGGACTTTTTCATGATTTATATAATTAGGAGAAAGCGCACACTACACAGTGAAAACACACAAGAAATCTCTTTAGTGGATCCTGGCTAGTTATAGGTTCTTTTGATCAAAATTCCCACAATTCTTAGACCTTATGCGGCCTACAGTATGAGGATCATGGTGCACTTGAATAACATAGTTGCAGAAGGTGGATGTAACCCGAGCCCTGTCCTAAAATAAGATTACTTTATCCTTAATGTATAGCGGGTTCACTTCTGGGATTTTTCAAGAGGTCCTCATATAGCCTAATCTCCTCAGGTGGGACTAACTGGGATGCTAGTATTTGATTAAGGAGGGGTGCGCCAGAGGGCATACTGGCATAGAAAACTGTGGGGGTAGCTATCGTTAGGATCTAGGAGGTGGTAATGACAGTTGTAAGGTCGAGAAGACCATCTATGGTGGGGTTCATGAAAGGGTGCTGGCTTAACATATGCGGCAAGACATTCAAAGACCCTTTGTCAGACTCATACTTGTACTTGAAGATTCATAGGTCCTGATAAGTATAGATTGGTGGTGGGTGATTATCTTAAACTTAATAAAATATCACATAGACTGGTGGTCTGTCCGCACTATGTCTTATGTTGTGCCCCTGCAGGAGGTAAATCCAGTTAGCCAATTTCAGGACACAGCTGCCAGTTCCTTATCATTAATCGCCCAACTTATCTCAGAGGATGAGAACTTTCTGTAAATAAGCCACTGGGTGTTCCACCGCATCATGTTTTTGGTGAAGCACCGCTCCCATTGCAACAGAAGATGTATCACAAGCCACAAGGAAGAGCTTTGATTTATCTAAGTTCCTGAGGACTGGTGCTAAGAGTGAATTCTCCTTAATGGCCTCAAAGACCTGTTGACACTCATTAGTCCATTTAAATTGAGCATTTTCACCAGTTAAAGGATGTGGAGGGGCCACCAATTGAGACAGGGAAGGAGAGAACTTTTTCAGGAAGATCACTGTTTCAAGGAGGCTTCAGAGTTGCTTCTGGATAGTGGGGATGGGCAAGACTAGATGGCTTCTAGCTTACAGGGGGATACGCATAGCCCTCCTTTAGAAGCAGGTTCCCAGGAAGTTTACCTACTCACAAGAGAATTCGCATTTTGTGGGCTTCACAAAAATTCAGCAATGAGGAAGCTGCCATTACTGACTCCAGATTCTTTTTGTTGCTCCTGGGTATGTGAGTGAATCAGTATGTCATCAATAAATGTAATGGTACAAGAGAAGAAGAGATCACCGAGGTCATCATCAATGAGGCTCTGAAAGG
>JAKSZP010012912.1:0-11488 GCA_022478985.1 Massospora cicadina
TTTTTTAGGGAAAAAGAACCTCCTTTAAAAAAAGGCTCTAAAAAGTATAAATTAATCAAGAAATTATAAAAACTCGATAAACCCCTTTTTAAAGTTGGCGGCATATTTTAAACTGACTTTATAATAGATATTTCTAATATCTATACTCAGCACTATATATATATATATATTTAGTACTAGATGGTCCCTCAGCACTATATATTCCATTTATAGTTTACACTTGAACCCAATCCAATATAAGCTTCAATTTGTATTTGTGAGCAAAATTTTATAAGTCAGTTTAAAATATGGTGCCAACTCCAAAAGGATTTTATCAGTATTCATAATTTCTCAATTATTTTATACTTTTTAGAGTTTTTTAAGGGTGGGTTTTCCCCCAAAAATTGCTTGCTTTTCTTTAACTCACAATCTTGTTTGTGTTGGAATCTTGCATCCTTCATTTAATACATTCCTGACACATCCTAATGATGAAAGATTGTAAAGTTACTAAGGTCAGATGATAATACATTTTTCTGCTATACATATTTTTAATTTTATAGTAAAATAAAAAGCTTTTTGTGTAAGTGAAGATTTTTATGTTTGTAATAGTAATCGTTATATTGTTATGGCTGAGCAGTTTGATCTTTGGCTGATTCGATACTTTAAATGGTTTTGCCAAGCGGTTGGTGGTCACTGGTTAATTATCAAGTTAATAGTTTTTAATAAGTAGTAAGCGATTGGCTGATTTAATAGTTTATTAAGGTGTGTCAACTTCAAGTAATATCACTTTGTTTAAAGGTGAAGCTGGCGAAATTTCAGAAAAGCAAGGCTAAAAGGCCCAGAATAGCCTTTTGTTCACTAAATTTTTATCATTAAAGCTTGATTTTAATTGTAGAATTTATCTGATACTATTTTACCTGTAAAAGTTTGCGAGCCTTTCACCTGCTTTTGAAACTTTTAGTTAAATTCCTTAAAAAAGGAAATAATTTAAAAGAACAATAGGGGATTAGTTAGACTACCATTACGAAGTTCCTGCTACCTGTCATTACGACCGCTTAACTTTTTAGTCGACTCACCTAAAGCAGATATTCTAATATTTATTAGATGGTCGAATAAACAAAAAGGTTATAAGTATCGAATAAACTAGGGACCTCTACCGCTGCCTCCCCGAGTTCGATTCCAGTACTGGAACTTTGGGTAGGGGACAATTATGACTGTGTTGGCGTTGCGCACCAATGCCCCGAATCGAGATAGCGAATAGCAAAGGCGGTCCATGGAGTTCCTGGTATATCATACGCCATACGTGGAGGTTTTTCCGGATTTTATCCTCCTTTCCCATTCATTCGATTTTCTTTAATCAGTGCGGTATCGTCCCCAGGTCGGCCCACCTCGAATAAAATCTAAGGATCGAATAAACAATATTTAATTGACAGAACAATTAAGTCATGGGGTTGGTTGGGGTTGATCCAGTTTGGTTGCACCTTCATCCTATTAAAAGTAGATGGAACATTGATGACTACATGGTGAGTCAAAAATTAGAAATTAATCCGCTTTTGTTTATTTGCTGAGATTATTGAACTGCATGCTATAGGTGGAACTTTAAACGGGCGGATAGTATCTTTAGTATCTTCTAACTTGAGTTCCTAGATTTGAATCCGGGCGTCTTTTTTACAGTACAGGCCGCCTAAGTAGTTTTCAATATTTTTAACTTGCCATAATCTTATCTTTAAAACATAGCCTTACTTTAAATATCTCACATCGTGAAACCAGCGTAATTTTAAAATTATATATACTGCGAACTATACCTGAAATTTGATGAGTGAAGGTACAAACAAAAACAGCGAAACTACCTCTCTTAACTGCTCACTGCCTAAAGGAGAGCATGTTTATTTTGAAAGTAATTCCTTCAATACAGTCTTTTCAAAAGAGTCCGCGGAAAAGATTGACCCTATTCTTGTAACTTCAGATGTTAGTTCTACTAAAGAGGCTATTGTCTTCGACGAAGATTCTAAAAAACAACCAACGGTTGAGTCTTCTGCGCAGGAGTCAAATGAGCGTTTATGCCGGATTTGTTTTGGCGGGGAGGAAGAGGAGTTTTTAGGAAGATTGATATCCCCTTGTAAATGTAAAGGAAGTATGAAATACGTTCATCTCGCTTGTCTTAATGCTTGGAGAAATGCTTCTAATAGCAGTAGCCTTAGCTCGGAAAGTTCCTTTTTCAAATGTAACAATTGCCTTTACAAATACAATTTTTCTCGAACCTGGGTAGCCAATCTAGTAACTAGTTTCGGTAAGGTTCCTTTCAGACTTTCGCCCATTTAATTATAATTACTTAGGTGCTAGATTTACCCTCACTCTATCCATTCTATTTATGCTGGTATTTTCGGGTGGATTCTGCTCAAAGTTTATCCTGTCAAAGTCCGATGTTTCGGTTCAAAGCCTTGAAGCGGACTTTACCGCTGAGGATTTTGCTAACCTTTTGGACATGGCCCGTATAGATTTGGGCCATTTCATTTTAGGGACCATCTTTGTCGGTGTCGTGGGGTTCATCCTTTTCCTCGTCCAGATGGTTTTGTGGGGAACTATTTCTGTGCTAGGGCTTCGTTTTCCCATCTTTGTTTACCAAAGGGATGGCAACCGTTCTGGGAGCAGAGGGAAGGCGGAATTCGGGGCTGCCGGTATTTTCTTACTTATTATAGTGTTCGTTGGGATTTGCCAATCTTTCTACACGATATACTCTATTGTAAACACCTACTCTAAAAGATGGCTCGAAGCTTTGGGTGCCCAAATCCTTGAGGTCGAGGAATAGCTCCGCCCCAAATTGTTGAATAAGTAATTGCAGCGGGTTTTTGGGGCTACCTTAAGGCTAGTTTATCCTAAAAATCCTATTTGTTTCATTTTAAGCTTTATCTTTTATAAAGTTTGTATTTATATTAAGTCATGATATTTTACAGGTTTACTCCTTTTATTGGTTGTGCATATTTAAGCATATCTATACGGTTGGCGAGGACATAGGAAAAAGCTCTTATTTTAATTGGGATGATAAAAGTTTTGTTAGCTACTAGGACTCTGGTTTACTCTGGGCTCCACTATGCCCTAATAGTGGTAAAATTAGTTGTTTAATTTGTTAAAAAGTATATAGGTTGGTTGTTGAAACCTATAAACTTACTAAAATAGCTTATAGGGGCTACTAAATATTTGACGATTATTTGGTCATGTTTATATTGTAACATATGCTTTTACTTTTGCATTTGACGGCAGTCCGTCCCCTGATCGGCTTGCCTCAAATAAATACTTTGCATTTGAGCCCTTATAATAATTGCAAAAAGTTGAACAAGCCGAAAGTATTAAAGCATGTCAAATTATAAAAAAATAAAACTAAGAGCTAACATTAAAGCGAATTTTACTTTTGAGATAATTTTAATCATTTACGCCCTTTGTATAGTTTAATTCAGTCTATATGAATATTGCTGTAATTGCGAGCTAATCGTATATTCAAGCTTGTCGTTATATACTTGCATGATGCAATTTTTTTACAACTTATTAGCTTTAAATTGAACCGGTTCCTAAGGCATTTAAGGTGGATACTAATACTTGGTATGCGCTGTAAACATTGATGCTTAATTTGCCTCCATTCTAAACTATGTAAGTTTAGTTCCTATGATTTCCTCAGCTGTAATCTCAAGTAGCAACTTTTAATTAATTCTTTACACTTCAAGTAATTCCCTTTTTAGTTGTAACGTGTTACAATAAATTTTATCATCTGTAGTTTCAGGTGAGATACACTCGGCGAAGGAGTATAGAGATTTTAAAGTTGAAAAATGATACACTCTGGTAATCTGTATATACATTTGCAATTATCCCTCGATAATTTATAACTCATCTTCATAGGTTTTTAACTACAAAGCCGATGGTTTCGGAGCTAGTATATGGATTTTATTACTTATAGTTTCTTAGTAACTATTTAAAATAGTTTGCTTTGTAATTAATTTTAGCCTTACTTTGTATATTGCTTCTGTAATTAATTTACCACTGCACGCTTGCTGTTTATCTATATCAGTTGCAAGATCTATTTACTGATTTACCATTTATATGCTCTCTTCTAAACTATAGATGCCGTAAAAAAGTAGAATCTAATGTAGCAATCTTTATTCATTCAGGCGCTTTAAGAACTTTGCGTATCATTTTAACTTTGAAGGTACAAATTTTTCTTCAGCTATATAACTCACAAAATCTAAGTTATAATATATAAAGCTTAACATCTGTTGGCCTGTTATCCTATAACATTTGATATAACTAATTGAATTTAAACGAAATCATGCAGATAGAGAACTTTCTGGGGAAGGTTTTAATGTTATTGTAGAGTATTTCAATTATCAAAGTCATAGGATAAGCAAAAACGAGTTTTTTACCATACGAGAAACCTATTGTGATATAGGCTAAATTTTACCGCCACTTTTATTGTATCAAATACTATCTGATGATTGGCTGTATTTTATAAGCTATATGATAGAAGCTTTCTTAGTCTATATAGTTGTGCCACTGCCTCATAGTTTAAGGATTTATCATCTATATCCGGCTATAAGTATTTTAATTCTGTTTACAGTTACATTTATAGATTTCTATTATATATTTGGTCAATTTTGATTTAATATTTTTTACGATCTTATAGGTATATGATTTCTAATGAGAGTAATTAGCTTTTAGCCTTATATCAGAATTTGCGATTTAATAAGAAAAATTAATATGCTGATACTTAATTACAAAGATTTGTCTATATCAATTATATTTAAGTAGTTAATGTGTTATGCAAAGTGGTTTGTCTTTATTATAACCTTTTGTAAAAATCTATTAATTGGGCTATGTGTATATCTTTAGACTAATTACTAATGATAAATTAGAAAGTATGTAGAGTATGGACCCTCTACCACTGCCTCCCGAGTTCGATCCCGGTAATGGACTTTGGGTAGGGGACGATTTTGACTGTGTTGGTTTTGCGCGCCAATGCCCCGAACCGAGATAGCGAATAGCAAAGGCGGTCCATGGAGTTCCTGGCCTATCATACGCCGCGCATGGAGGTTTTCCGGGTTTTATCCTCCTTTCCCATTTTCTTCACTTTCCTAATCGGTGCGGTACCGTCCCCAGGTCGGCCCACCTCGAATAAAATTTAAAATAAATTAGAAAGTATGATATTCCTTAAAGTTTAAAAGACTGTGCATATGTAAATAGGCACCTTAAGTTTAGGTCAGTATTACAAGGGTTTACAGGCCAAATCATATATTTTTCATTGATTTTCACACCATTACAAGCCAATTTATAACTGTTTCAGTAACTTTACTAACTATAATTTTTAATCAAAGCCTATCTGTGACCAGAAGGGGAGGATACCCCAGTGGTAGAGTATGGACTCACTCACACTGCCTCCCCGAGTTTGATCCTAGTAGAGAACTTTGGGTAGGGAACAATTATAACTGTGTTGGCATTGTGCACCAATGCCCCGAACTGAGATAGCAAATAGCAGGGCGGTCCATGGAGTTCCTGGCCTATCATATGCCACGCATGGAGGGTTTCCGGGTTTTATCCTCCTTTCCCATTTCTTCGAATCCCCTTAATCGGTGCAGTATCATCCCCAGATCAGCCCACCTCGAATAAAATTAAAAATATTTTTGACCAGAAAAAAATAGCAATAGAAAATATATGGAATGGCCTGTAATGGATGCAAAATCAATGAAAAATATACGAATTGGCTTGGAAATATATATGAAAATCAATGAAAAGTATATGATTTGGCTTGTAAGAAATGTGAATTGGCCTGTAAAACCCTGTAATAAAAATAATTAAGCTTCTCTGGAGCCAACCAGAAAGCTAAGCTACTAATATTATAACATCATTAATAAGCAATGATAGCTAATTATAGCTATCAAGTTGTAGCTTTCTAATGGCTAACTTATAAAAGTTTATGACTATACAGGGTTTTACAAGTCAATTCGCATCTATTACAGGCCAATTTGCATCTTTTATGATCAATTTCATATCTATTACAAGTGAATTTGTATCTATTATGGTCAATTTCATATCCATTACAGGCTATTTCATATCTATTATGATCAATTTCGCATCCATTACAAGCCAATTCATATCTATATAGTCAACTTTACATCTATTATGGTCAATTTCATATCTATTACAGGCCATTTAATATTTACTATAGTCAATTTCATATCCATTATAAGCCAATTCATATTTATTACAGATAAATTTTGTATCTATAATAAATGAGTTGAAATTTGAAGGGAGGGAACTTGTAATTTATTTGACACGATATTTTGATTTTTGTATTCTAAAATTTTCTATCTTTTTGGGTCTGTCATATTTTAAAAAAATATCACTTACCCCCTATTATGAGAAGACAATATAATACTATAACAGATGCTACAAAAATTTCAATTATAGCGTCATATAAACTCGTGAAATGGCCCAGCTGCAATATCTAGGATAATATCATTGCCCCATTCAACTGTGAATTCTATAATTAAGAAGTACCTAAGTACAGACATGATCACGTCACAGCGACGCGGAGGACCTCAAAATCAAAAACTAAATGAGTTACAGAAGCAATATTTATTTAGTTGGATTGAAGACGACTGCACTATAACATTAAAATGTCTCCGTAATAAAATACATGATACATTTGGGATTACAATATCTACTACAAGCATCTTTCGTTATCTTGGGGCGTTCCACTATAGTTTCAAAAGAATTCGCACTATACCTGATAGAAGAAACGATCAGACAACAATAGAAAGAAGGCGGCTTTATGCACTTGAATTAAATAACATTCTAAATAGATATGATGAAACAGAAATAATTTATATTAACGAAGTAGGCTTCAATGTTTCAATGCGCGCTCGCTATAGTAGATTTCCGATTGGAAGCCCAGCTGAAATCACTGTTCCGACCATTAGATCAAGAAATATTTCTATATGCTGTGCTATGAATAATAAAGACATCGTCTATTTTTTAGCACTAGTGGTGCCCAACCCAAAAGGGGAAGCCGCCACGCATCTTTATTCGCGAATGGGCCAAACAAAGGGATTATTAGAAATAAATTTTTTTCCTAATATGGCACCTCAGCTATCAACCTAGGAAGCCATATCAGAAGGCGAGGAAGCTTTGGGGAAATTTTTGTCCGGCGCCCGCTTTAGCTGGCGGACCATGGCGGACAGCATCGGGGTAAAGGCATCATCTATTACTCTACACAGCCCAATCCCTGCAACACTGAATCTTTCCTCGATAATGTAATTAATCTAATTAAGGTTCTTACACAAAACGGTATAACTAAGACCATATTTATTCTTAATATCAGATTTCATCATTCAGAAGCCATCAAAGATGCCGTACATTTTGCAGGATTTGAGAAGTTGGATTTGCCTCCGTATTCACCGTCCTTAAACCCCATTAAAACATGTTCTCGAAATGGAAAAATATTGTTAAAAGAACAAACCTAGAAACGAAACAGCTGATGAATTCAATAGAAAGTGGTTAGATCAAATTACCACCGAAGATTGTGAGAACTATTTTAGACAAGCATTTTCATATATTTCTAGATGCCTAAAATCTGAAATAATTGAATACTAAATTTTTAATTTATTTTCTTCTTATCAACACTTTTTTGTTCTACGGGGCCAAATGAGTATTTAGAAATTCTACATTAAAGTAAGCAATCTATTTTTTTAGTACTAGATGGTCCCAAAAAGTAAGCAATCTATTTTTAACTCATTTATTATTGACTTATCATTCTAAAATTCTTTAATTTCTATTGTTTTCTCAGAACTTGAAAAATTCATAAGAAAGTAAACAGGTTTTTAATAATTTAAACACCAAAAATATTTTTTCTAGGCTTTTTTATTATCTCTCAAGATAAATATAAAAAACACATCTAATGTATGATAAATTTAACGTTTTTCAATTATATAAATTTGGGTGTTGAATATAATAGCAGTTGGTTTCTATTAAACACATCTTCCCATATTTAAGGAAATTATTAAGTTTTGATAAAGATTATTATAAACAAGCAGATTTGCTAAAAAGTATTAAAATCATTCATGGTATCATTATAAAATTCACACAGACATTTGGATCTACAATTTTAACATACAGAGGGAGGGCACAAATTGACATAATGGATATAAATTGGCCTATAATGGATGTGAAATTGACCATATTAGATATGAATTGGCCTATAATAGATGCAAAATTAACCATAATAGATGCAAAATTAACTGTATTAGATGAAAATTGGCATGTAATGGATATAAATTTGACTTTAATGAATATGAATCAGTCTATAATGAATGCAAAATTAATTATAATAAATAAAAGTTGGTCAGTAAAGCCCTGTCAATTAAATTTTTAAACCTTATTTGAGGAAGGCTGACCATGGGATGGATACTTCTGATAAACACCAACTACAAAAAACCATGAAAACTAGGGGCACCCCAAATGAGCCAAAGCTACCTCCTGTTGCCAGCAGGACTGCTAGTGGAAGGAAGAAGAGGAGTTACAGGGGAGGCCTGGGCCAAAATTGAACATGAATGAAGGAAAGGGTCTGATGAGAGAAACCAGATGGTGAACCAGGATGGCACCAACTGGTGTTGGTGGGATAGCAGGTGGCCAAACAACCAAACTTGAAAGTGATCCATGAGGTGGGAGTGGAAGTGATGCACAGATTTATAAAGGGTTGGTGTAGTGCCAGACAGTGCATCAAGGACAATAGTGTGGATTATCCATAGTATTATTGCAACAATTAAGGTGTGGAGAGAAGGGTGGATAGGGAGGTTATAAAAAAAGGTGAAAACGTTCTTAGACAGGCTGAAAGTCTGTTCATGCTTCTGGCAAAAGAGGCAAATAACATTCTGCCAGATCACCTGAGATAGCAGGCAATCTTTCAAGCAATGGACTAATGATCCATATTGACTGCACATAATGCATGAAGATTGAGAAACATTGGACTGCTCAGAAGTCTGGTACACCTTTCTCAGGCATTGCCACACATGGGCGCAAATCTGGCATTGTAACAGAAGATGGTGTGCATACTGCCAAATGTCCTTCTGGGTCTCCAGAGATTATGGGATGTCCATCTTGCCAAGGTAGTCCACATGGGCAATGAGGGGGGACATTAGGGTACCAGGTTGTTCAAAATGGCTTGCCTATGGACTTCTTTTTTGAAATGGGGAGTAGGGTGACACCTCTAGGTAGTGTGCCCACTGATGCTGATTTTCCACTTAGCGCTCCACATGGAGAGGAGAATACATTTGAAGTGGGGCAGCATCCTATGTGGCCCGCAGCAGAGAGATGAGAAGCCAGATAGTTAAGTAGAGAATGGGGGTAAGTAAGATTGCAGAGGAAAAAGGCATGGAAAAATTGGAGTGTGCCATGCATGACAAGTGCTGGTCTGAGAGTGTGGGGTTGGTGACTGCAGCAATCTAGGTGCCAAGTATTTTGGTGGCATGGGCCTTGAAGTTGAGCAGGCCCATATTACCACTATGGCAAGGGCCAAACATGACATATAGGCGCACAGGGGGAGGGTTTTCTAACTGTCAGGGCTGGTACTACTTTATCCCAGTTTGAGATAGAAAGCCATGAACTTGCTAATCCTGAGCTAAAAGTCCAGTATAACAAAGGAGCGGTATGCACCATATAGATTATAGAAAGGGTGATTGGGCGGTTTAATCCTAAAGAAGGAAGGACTGCTTTAATCAATCCCATTACTGTTAAAGCTAGTACACCAGCTATATTTGGACGTGAAAGCAATGAAAGAGAGTTTATTAAAATATAGGTGTTTCTGCACTCATGGATATAGGATTTCTAAAATTGCAGTTAGGAACTGTACATTTTGGTGTAGGCTTTATAAAACAAATGAGTTTACTGTTTAACTTGTTTACTATATGATGTATTAAACTAGTATAAGGAAAATGAGTACTTAAAGGAATTATCATGTGATAATAGTTTAATGACTGCAAAGCTTAACCATATGAATTGTTTAGCCTTATATCCTATCTAACTTTCTGGAATTACCTAAGCTTAATTAATTTAAAAAAAGCACTATACTTCTTTTGAGCTTATGTGATTGCACCTTGCATATGATTTTGAAAGCAGTGAGAATTGTCTCAGTCTCATTGTAAATATATTTTAGTGCAATTAATTGACTCAATATTATTGCAATTAGGGTAATTTAAGAGATTAAATTGAACAAAAATTATTTAAAACTATAGTTTGATATGCAAATAATTGATCTAAATTCAGCACAAATTATCCTGATCTTTTGAATAACATCTGAAATCTCAGGAATGCCACTAATGTCAGGCTTTATCCTGACATCATCCCCCACCAGGCTAAAGCTACCTGTGAGGCCTTCTTCTTCCAAGTCTTTTAATGGATTGCCTGCATTCTTTAGGTTCTCCTCAGGATCCCAAGTGCTCTCTTCTGCAGGATATCCAGCCCACTTGACCAGGAATTGCATTGTCCCACAATGCTTACATCTGCCAATGATAGCCTCTACCTCATACTCTGGATATGGACCAACAATCAGAGGGAGCAGCGCTTTTAACTTTCTGATGAGGTAAGGAACTACCATCCTTCTTGTATAAGAGTGATCGATGAAAAACATCATAAATTTTCCATTCTTCATGTACAGCAACTCTATAGGAAACCTTCCAGATGACCTCCTTTACTTTATATGGTCCTACACGCTGATGGGCTAATCTGGAATGGTACATCCAAAGAAACATTGTGAGCATCCAAATAAACTTCACTCCCAACCTCCAACATCTTCCTAGGCACTCTTTTTTATCTGCAAAATTCTTGTAGGTAGACACTGCTTGAGTCAAATTTGCTAGACATAATGCATGGGTCTTATAAATATTCTTCAAAAATTCTCTTCCTGATGTATTGTTCAATTCAGTAGTTGGCAGTGGTCCCCAACTCATGTTATAGCCATAGTTAGCCTTAAATGGTGACATTCTAATGGAGGCATGGTCCATGTTGTTAAAAAACCGGGACATTTGTAACAGCTCAACCCAATTATCCTTTTCAGCATTCACATAGGATCTCAAGTACTGCTCCAGCACCTGATTAACTCGCTCATTTTGTCTATCTGTTTGGGGATAATATGCAGTAGACAGGCGTCTCTTAATTCCAAGATCTGACATAATCTGCTCCCAAAAGCGTGAAGTGAACTGTGAGCCTCTGTCAGAAATAACCTCCTTGGGTATTCCGTGATATAAGAAGACCTTATTTATAAATAGCTGGGCTATCTCTTTGGCTGTGACATTAGTGGTCATAGGAATGAAGTGAGCCTTTTTTGTAAAACGGTCAACTACCACAAAACTGAATTATACCCTGAGACTGGGGTAGCTCAACAATTAAATCAAGGGTAACTGACTCATAAGGCTTATGTAAGAACTTCAATGGGTCCAACTGACCTTCAGGTTGGCCCCTTCTAGCCTTA
>JAKSZP010012913.1:0-11438 GCA_022478985.1 Massospora cicadina
GGCATTGTGAGTGTGGGATGGTGGTGGTAGCCTTTGGTCACTTCCTGGCCATGGCCCTATGGGCCTGCTTGGCCTTTTTCCCTCTCCTGTGGGGAGATGGGCTTTACCAATAGGTAGCAGCCTTGTGCTCCCCACGGGAAAGCCTCCTTGGTGCTTGCAGTTGGTTTGTAGTGCGCCTCTCCGCTGGCCATGGCCGCTGAGGGGTGCTCTTGGAATGTGACGCCCTCCTTGATGGGGCATGCATGTGCCTTATGGCTGAACGTGTCACAGTGGGTGCAAATGGGGGGCGCGCTGTCCACGGTTACCCGGAATGGGTGGGTGGTATGCCCTGTGATATCAATAAAGGTGGAATGTGGGATCTGGGTTAGGTCCTTCACGATCTCCTCAGTTGGGGTCAGAACTGCGATTGCTTTGCCAGTGCACAGGTGTGGCATCAGCGTAAAACGTTGCATTTCAAAAGATTGTATTTTGCCATATACAGTGAGACCATCTTTCAGGTGCTGCTCCAAAATGGCACGTTTTACCGTAGTAGGCAAAAAGTCAAACGTGAGGAAAATTTGGTTTGATTTTATCCATCTGGTGCATTTGGTTTTGACAACCCGTTGCCCTTCAGGGAGGTCAACCACTATGTGCACCACTGCAGCCTCATCTGCTGCTATTTTGCTTTCAAAACCTAGGTCCAGCCAACCGTGTGACATGGAGTGAGGTGCAACATACACCGTGGTCGGTAAAATTTTGTGTACATCTTCACAAAATTTTTCCCATAAGGCCATATTTTGGATGTCCAGATACACACAGACTCCGAATTCCACTGACGAAAGTGGCTGGGAGTGTGGCGTGTTGATGTACTGGTTGCATTGTGCTTGCCACGCGAGTATCTCTGGGGAAATTGTGACCACCAGTTTTTTTAGATTTTTTTCTATTCCGCCAGATTCTCTGGGGCGTTTTTGAACGTTAATGGCCGTGGGCCTTCCGCCTGCTCCTCTTGCCTTGCTTGCCCAACTGCTCCCAGACATGGGCGCAGACTAATCCCCTCTATGAGATTATCAAACTAGAAGTAGTCTTGAATTGAATGGGATGCAAAAGTGTTTGCAACAAGAAAGAAAAGTATATATTGTTCATTATTATTATCATTATTATTATTATTTATTTTTTTTATTTTCATTATTATTATTTTTTTCATATTTATTATTTTTTTTATTGTGTATACTTATTTTTATTTTCTTTTCTTTCAATTGGCCCTCTTACTAAATCTTCTTAAGATTTTTTAATGGACTTGATTATAAATATGGCATTTTTAATCTCTTTGATGGTGTAAACAAACCCTAACGTTTTCTCAATAATCACAAATGGGCCAACCCAAATGCAATTTAACTTCTGTATTTGCCTGATCCATGCATATTGCAGAATAGTACCTCATCTATGAAGTCAAGTTTGGCCAAATCATAATCTTTAGAATTCTTTTTCATATCAGGCCCTTTTAACAGCAAAACTGTTGTCAAAGGTTTGAGCTTGCAATTTAATAAGGGTTTTGGAAAGCTTCTCAATGTGTTGAGTATAACTTGCTTTTACCAGGGTCTTCTAGAACAAAATGAGGCAAAAATGGTAGAGCCAGAAGACTTCCATATAAGACCTGGAAAGGCGACATCTTGGTGGCAGACTGATATGATATGTTGTAAGCAAACATAGCTGAGCTTAAAAATGTGCTCCATAAAGATGGTTTTCTTGAAGTTAATTTTTGGACAAAATTCACAAGTGTCTCTTTTATGCGCTCAACTGTCCCATTTGTCTCTGGATGGTAGGGAGCAGATAGTACATCCTTTACTCCCAACAACTGGTTAAGTTTCATAATAACGTTGGCCTTAAAATTGCTTCCATTATTGGTCAGAATAACCTACGGGCAACCATGATTTTGGATAGCATTCTCAAGAATAAACTTGGATGTCATCGCTGCACCTACTTCCTGAATAACCTTAGCTTCAACATACTAAGTTAAGTGGTCAATAGCCACAATGATGTACTTGGCCTTGGAATTGCTAGTGGGAAGTGGTCCAACAACATTTATGGATATGGTATGCCAGGAAAACTTGGTTAAACAAGCTGGTATGATTTGCTTTTTTGGAACAGTTTTTCACCTTAGCATTTGGCACAACACTCCAGTGTCTCTTGGATATTGAAGTGCATCAACTTCCAGTAGTAGTATCATTTAAGATGCTCCTTCATTTTCTTGAATCCGCCATGGCCTATGGCCTTATGCACCGCTATTATTAGGTCTGTTCAGGCCAAGGGTCTTGGAAAAATGACCTTTTTCCCTTCAATCATTTTTTATAGTAACCCATTTTTTTCAAAGTGTTTTTCAATAAATCTGTGAGCAATTTTTGAACAAATTTGGGCTCATCCTAGAATTCTCCACTGACTATCTTTTAAAAATAGCACATCAGCGGCCAAACTGACAGTGGCAATAATAGGTAAATGGGTTAGATAGTTGGCATTTTGGTGCTTCACTACTGCACAATGTTTAGTTGTGTTTTATAGGCTTAAAGCTTTAGTGCCCATTATGCTATTGGCCCTCTGGTTCCTTTAAGTTGTTCAACCTTCTTGGGATGAATGACCAGTTACAACTGTAAATTGAGTGTTGTGTAGATAAACCCAAAACTGCTTGTAGGCGTATATGACCGCCAAGCATTTCCATTCTGTCATCATGTAGTTTCACTTGTGGACGTTTAAGGTCCGATTAGAAAAGCGATCAGATGTTCCTTGCCGTCTTCCCCTATTTGAGACAACACAGCTTCAACTTTCATAAGCGATGCATCAGTTTGGACAAAAAACTCACGCTTAAAGTCTGGATATTGCAGGACTGGGGCCATTATTAGGGCCAAACAGAGCTAATTAAATGCTTCTTTACAGGCTTAATTCCAGTCAATTATGACCTTGTCCTTAAGCAGATGAAATAACGGCTTTCCAATTCATGCAAAATCGGCAATGAATTGGTGATAATAACTAATCATTCCCTGGAAAACCTGTATCTCACGCCTGGGTTTGGGTCTTTTCATTTTAGATAACATGTACAGTTTGGATGTCTGGGCTTGGAGTCCTTCTTTATTAATAATAGACCCAAGGTATTATAATTTTTGAAAAATTGGCACTTCCAGGTTTGATCTTCAAATTAGCAGCCGCTAGTTTCTTAAAACTGCCTCTAAATGTTCCAGGTGGTCAGTGAAGGTGCAGCTGAAGACGTTTATATTGATCAAATAAACCAAAACAAAAGAAAATTTTAAACCCTCCAGGATTGTGTCAATAGCCCTTTGAAACGTAGCTGTGGCGTTACAAAATCCTTGTGGCATCCTTTTCATCTGGAATAGGCCCTCTTGAGTTATGATAGCACATTTTTTGCGCTCCTCTTTGGGCATATCGATTTGCCAATATCTGCTGTTTAGGTCCATAGCGGAGAAGAACTTTGCACCTCCAAGTTGATCTGATGCGTCATCAATCCGTGGAAGGGGATAAGAATCCTTCTTGGTGATGTTGTTTAATTTTTGATAATAAATGAAGACCCAATTAATCACATCTTTCTTTTTTACTATTAGAATTAGGGCGGCCCAAAGGCTCTTTGATGGGACCAGCATTCCACAATCTAGGAGTTCTTTTATTTCTTTGGAAACAGCTTCTGCTGCTGCATTTGAACGTCTAATTAGGCATAGCCAGATGGGGTCATGGTCATTTGCGTTAATAGTGTGTATCACATCTCTAGAACAACCTAAGTCAAAATCATCTTTTGCAAATTTTTCTTGTTATTTCTGAAAAAAATTCTAGACTTGAGCCTTTTCCAGGTCAGTCAATTTTCTTAATTCAGCCATAGGAATAAGGTTATTAATACTTATGGTATCCTCATTGGGAAGTCCTACTTCATCTAAGGTCCCAAATTTGTGAAATGTCTGAAAATGGTGGTCAGAAATAGATGCAGGCAGGAAATACCTGATGCCTCCATATCTCTATGGGCTGATTCTGGAGGTTTGCACATAGGATTTGAATTTCCTCATGCCCTGGAATGACTATCCCTGGTGCAATAATCAGCTCAAATTGGGATCTACACTATGGCTGGGATATTTCCCCATCAAGTCAGGCTGGATTTTTAATAATCAGCCGGTAGGGATGACTACTTGAGTTCCAGGCAGCACAGTGATTTGCTAATTTGATTATAATGGAATTTCCTTTGATTCACAAATCTGCATTGGAAAAGCCTTAATTTTTGAACGGGCTTTCTTGTACTCAATTGGGACTATCCCATCCTTGTAGGCCATGTTATAAAATAAATTCAGCTCTTTCTATTATGCTTTTCAGTTTTTGATATATTGTAACGGGATGAATTTGTCCCAAAAAAAGTCAGCTATTTTCTTTGTGATTTTTGACAACACCAAATCTTCTCAGAAAAATTGGTCCCAGATTATGATATCGTAGCTGGCATTCAGCAATACTATGGCTGGTGCCATCACTACAATGGAGCCAAAACGTAATGGTAAGATGATATAGACCCTGAGCGACTTAACGTTGTTGGCTCCTGCTGTACCATATTTTGACAATGTGCACCGTTGGGCACAATTTCAGTTTCTTTACAAGTTTGTTACTGATAATGTTGATAAGTGCCCCACTATAAAGGATGGCCTGAACCTAAACCTTATTTACTGCAATATCCACATATGTATATTCAGAGTATGTATGAGAATAGTTTATTAGGTGAATATTGGAGTAAGTGTTTGGTTCCAAGTGGGACTTCTGACTCGAGCAGATCTCTGGAAAATTCTCTGCTAAAGTCTTCATGGGTATGGCCACTTGCACATCCTGTAGTGTGGGCAGATTGAATGAACATTTAGGATGGTTACTCAGCCCTTGATCAATGACTTGTTTAGCGTAGGGCTTTGCTACTTTGGCCTGAGCTTTTTCAGTGGCCTCTGGTTGCTTTAATTCTTTTTGCTTTGGTTTGGGTGTTAACCATATAGACATTGTCAGCCATAATGTGGTGCAAGCTATCTTCGGCCACTTCATTGCCAAAAAAGCTTGCCAGGGTCAGGTGGATTGTGCATTAAGGCATTTGTGGAAATTTAGCATTAAGCCTCTACTACACCTGCTTTTTTCCCACCTTCTCTTCATTGTTCACCTTTAAGGCCACATTCACCCCAGGTTTCTTATTTGACCGTCTTTAGCATTGGCTAGAAAAATGTCCCTTTCAGCCACAATCATGACAGGTAATTGGCTCTGTTTGCTGATCATTTTTTGGATTTACAGGCCGATTATTTTTCCTTGTTCATTCGAATTTATTTTTTTGGTCTAAAAAATCGAAATTTCAGTTTGCTGTTTGGCTTGGTTAGGGGCTTCAAAACTACTTGTGAACTTTCTCAATTAATCGGTAAGTTCTAATGCTCCCATGGACCAATTAAAAGTCAGAATCATGACACACTGCAAGTCACGGTATGGCTTGACATCATGCTGCATAGCAATATTCACATTGAATTTGTTTATAGCATTTGAATAACTGTAAGACTTGAGCCTCATGGTAAAGTCTATCCACAAAGTCTCTGATGAACTCATTCCTCTGAAATTTGATAGTTAACAGGTTTGACTTTTGGGCAGATAGTTTATCAAAGCCTCCAAATTTTCTTAGAACAGCATTTTTTGTATCTGAATAGTACCAATAGTCACCCAGATAGGGCATAACAATTTTGACACTGTGTGAGTCAAGACAATTAATGAGAGCTGTAGCTTTTAATGGTCTGATCCCACTTAAATAGCATTTTCAAACAATTTTTGGGGTGAATGTACATTTCCTTCTGTGTCAAAAAGTCAAATTCAAGGGCTTGAAGTCATCACGCCCTGAATCGGCCAGAGTAGTTATGTTTCATCTAGAGTTTGAACGTCTTGGGTATCTTCAGTCAGAATTGGTCCACAGTCATGACAAGTGTCATCCAGAGTTGGGATGTAAGTAAGATTTTTTGGCATCAAACGAACATCTGAAATATTTGTTTCATTATCCGTCTCAACTCCAGAGGATTCTGCTTCATGAAATTGCTCCAAAATTCTCAATTCAGACTCATGATTTTGGGCCTTATGTAATTTCTTCAGTTGTGTTCTGCCTGAATACTTAGAGGTTTTACTGCTCTCCCCCCCTCAAGGACAGGTCAAACAGTTGCACCTTCTCTCCTTTAGGTCATCGACTTCCTTAACAAAGTCTTCACTTTCTTTCCTAAAGAATAATTTGAGAAGCCAGTATATGCTTCACATCTTTAGTCAGATTAACAATATGTCATTAGTTGCTAATAGCTGTGTTTGACGCTCTTGTTTTCTTTAAGAAGTTTGACATTCTTTGCTTGCATAGATGACATTTTTGATCAGAGTTTCATGAATTTTTTTTTGAGTTTTTGCAAAAATCTTCCTCATTATTCAGCCCTACTGGCATAGCAGTTAAAGCTTTAGTGCTTTTTTGCAAGATTCCCAACTCAGCTTGGACATATTCATTGAGTTGAACATGCATGTTTTTAATTCCAGGTGATTTTTCTGAGCAAAAATGGCATCGCCAGTCAAACGTTCAGTTTGAGATGACAAAAATTTGGAGTAATTCTCTAATTTTTGGCAGCATTTATGATATTATTGACCCACCCACTGGTCAGTCCATGTAAGGATAGGACCTCAGCTGCAATCTTTAGAACTTTTTCATTAAGTTTATCTTCCAAAGTGTTTACTCTTCTGTGGGCATTATTGACCTGTTATATATCATTGATGATAGCCTTTCTAAATTCATTAAAGCTGGAATTCATAAAACTTTTCTCTCTCGTTGCAATCACTTTTGTAACTTATTCAATTCAAGTCTGATTCTAGTTTGATAATCTTACAGAGGAGATTAGTCTGCGCCCATGTCAGGGAGCAGTTGGTCAAGTAAGGTAAGAGGAGCAGGTGGTAGGCCTGCGGCCTCAAACGTTCAAAAACGCCCCGGAGAACCCAGTGGAATAAAAAAAACTGGCGGTCACTATTTCCCCGGAAATCCTCACTTGGCAAGCACAATGCAACCAGGACATCAACACGCCACACTCCCAACCACTCTTGTTGGTAAAATATGAAATATATGTTTTTCTGGACATCTAACAAACAGCTTTATGGGAAAAATTTTGTGGGAATGTGCACACTTTTTTCCAACTGCAGTGTACGTTGCACCTCACTCCATGTCACGTGGTTAGCTGTACCTCAGTTTTGAAAACAAGAAAGCAGCAGATGAAGCTGCTGTGGTGCGCATAGTGATTGACCTCCTCATAGGCAATATGTCATCAAAAACCTAATGCACCAGATGGATAAAATCCAACCAAATATTCCTCACTTTTGACTTTTTGCCTACTACGGTAAAACGTGCCATTTTGGAGCAGCACCTGAAAGATGGTCTCACTGTATATGGCAAATTACAATCTATCAAGATGCAACGCTTTACACTGATGCCACACCTGTGCATCGGCAAAGCCATCGCAGTTCTGACACCAACTGAGGAGATCATGAAGGACCTAACCCAGATCCCGCACTCCACATATATCAATATTGAAGGGCATACCACCCACCCTTTCTGGGTAACCTTGGACAGCGCACCCCCCATCTGCACCCACTGTGACATGTTCAGCCATGAGGCACATGCATGCCCCACCAAGGAGGGCATCACATTCCAAGAGCACCCCTCAGCGGCCATGGCCAGCAGAGAGATGCACTACAAACCAACCACAAGCACCAAAGAGGCTTTCCCGTGGGGAGCACAAGGCTGCTACCTACTGGTAAAACCCATCTCCCTGCAAGAGCAGAAAAAGGCCAAGCAGGCCCGCAGGGCCGCGGCCAAGGAAGCGGCCAAAGTCACCACCTCTATCCCACACTCCCCACGCCAGGAGGACATCGAAACCTTCATGGCAGAAGCAACTCAGGAATCCCTCAACCAATCAGATTGGGAAGTCCATGCCAATTGGGCCACCCAATCTGAGGGTCCAATGGGTGACTCGATCTCACCCAATCTTTGCAACCAAGCTCCAGTTGAAACTGACTTGGGGTCCAACCTACCTGAAAATAATTTTTTGACCCAAACATTGGTGCATCAAACTCATCCGCACCACAAAAAATTTTTTTGACATCGGGGAAACAAAAGTGAAGGCAAAAGCCAATGCAAACCTTTCTGCTAAAGTCAACAAAACTACTGATAGCGTTGCTGCAAACACCTGTGCTGCCATGAAGGCCCATGGGGATCTAGAAGAGGCTAGTGGTCCCAGGTGCCCACCCCCTCACACCTAAGGTGCAATGGGACTAAACCTTCATTTTAAGGACGTTGAATATTGCCAGACTCAAGGCCTCACCATCCCAGGCTAGGAAACTGAGTTTTTTACAAAAAAATTTTACCCTTGGATATCCTGGCCATCCAGGAGTCCCACTGTCCGCAAGGTTCCAAGGATGCTTGGAAAACCATGCTCCTCTCTTCCCTATCCTTTTGGTCAGAGCACTGTGGGGTGCTAGTTCAGAAAAACAATTAATTCAAATTTTTATCATTGGAATCCTTCCTCAATGGCCGAGTCCTTGTTGTCACTTTCTTGTGGGCTGACGTGGCGCATGCTATCATCAACATCTATGCCCAACCTTTGCACGAGAGCGTTGGGAAATTTTCTCATCGGTCAAATCCCTCCCATTACCCCAGATACTTTTGTAGTTGGTGACATGAACTGTTGGCTAAACACACCCACGGACCGTTGGCCTTCCTCCTCCCATGCCCCAGGGTCACGTAGAACTTCACGTTCTAAAGGCCACCCTTGGGTTAATGGATGCGCTGCCACGGCAAGCCCCGCTGCTCAAAAACATGGCGCGTCCCCACGTCCACAATGACCAATTAAAGTCTATGACCCATATAGACCTTATCCTCACGCCGGTGAAATTCCAACCTCACATTTCCCACTTCCAAACAACAAAAATTGAATTCTCTGACCCTGGCTGGTCTCAATAACCTAACACCTACATGTCACAGTGGCTAAGGCCCCACATTGGTGCAAACTCCGCCCTCCAAAACTTGTGTCACCAGGATTTTCCACTTGGATGGAATCAGTAACTTTGGCAAAAGAGTTTGTTACACCGTTTTGCATGGACCCCATCCCCACATGGGCAGCCTTCAAAGAGGATACCATCTGCCACTCTCGCCACCTCTCCTCCCAATGCTCACAAGCCACATCAGCCATCATTTTGCGCGCTCTAGCAGAGTTGGCACACCTGGAGTCCAACATCCCAGCTACAGGCTACAGCCCTGCATGGGGCTGGAAGTGGGAAGAAGCAGCCGCCTACCTCAACGCGCTCAAAAGGCAACACAAACATCTGGTTTATGTTCAATACAGGACCAAACGCATTACAGAGGGCGACAAGTGCACTGCATATTTTAAAAAAAAAAATTTCGCACCACGCCAGAGCATGGCCTGCACACAGGTGCAAAGATTGGATGATTCTGTCATGGATACGCCAGCCAAAGTGGCAATTGACATACAAAAGTATTACTCCGAGTTATACTGGTACAATCCAATTCAGCCAGCTGAAGTGGCAAATTTTTTTTGACTGAACCCCCATCCTCACCATTTCCTGATACCCAGAAATAATAAATTTGATTACTCCAAATGAACTATGAACAGCCATCCGCTTTACACCAAATCAGAAATGCCCAGGCCCAGACGGCATTCCATATGAATTCTATAAAAAGTACTTCAAATATATATCCCCACTGCTGCTTGCCTCACTTAACCAGAGCCTTCTGGAAACGCGCCTCCTACTAGGAGGACAAGAGGCCTTCACCATCACACTCTTCAAGAAAGGGGACAAGCTAGACTTAGCCAACTGGCGCCCCATTTCTTTAACTAACATGGATACAAAACTTTTAACTAAAATCATGGCTAACCGTTTAGGGATTGTAGCATTTGCCACCATCTCCCCAAAAAAATTTGGTTTCATACCCAGAAGGTCAATTTGGGACAACGTGCACTCTGTGGCTAATGCATGCCAGTCCACAGCCTCTGAAGCACTTGTATTCTTAGACCAACAGAAGGCCTATGATAGAATAAACTGGGAATACCTCAGGGCCTGCCTCCATCAATTCCGCTTACCCCCTCGCTTCATCAACTGGGTAATGCTGCTCACGGAATCTGCAACAATGGCAGTGCGTGGCCCTGGCTTCCTAACGGAAGTAGTTCGCCCTTAAAGGGGCCTACGACAAGGGAACCCCCTTAGCCCACTCTTATACAACTTCAGCCTTGACCCACTACTGCGCATCATGAATGCCCAACTCACTGGGGTCCATTTACTAGGCCAAGCCCCAGTCAAGATGATGGCGTTTGCAGATGACTGTGTGGTAGGGGTGTCTAATAATAAAGACGCACGCGCGCTTGTGGCTCTCATCCAGTAGTATTCCTGGGTAAGTAATGCTGCACTGAACGCTTCCAAAACCGAAATCATCCTCCTTGGTTGGTATCAAACCTGCTGGGCCCCAGCGACCAGTGCCCAGCCCGGCCCATCTGCTCGCACATGTGCTCGCCCCCCCTGCTCACCCCACACCGCCCCACTAGTGCTCCCCTTTGTGCCACGCCCTACCATAGGGCCTGTCCGCCATCTGGGCGTATTGGTGGAGGCAGGCGGGTACACATCAGCAGTAATGGAAAGTTGTATTCTAGACAACGTGATGAAGTGCATCGCCTCCCTCAGAGCCCACCCTACTTCTCTTACTGGCAGGGTTGTTTTAGCCAACTCTATGCTCCTCTCTAAAGTCTATTTTGGAGCCCACGCCATCCCCTTCTCCCCAAGCTTTTTCAAATCCTTGTATGCCCTTCTGCAAGGATGGCTTTGGTCAGGCCGCCCACCACCAGTACAGCTAGAGGTCATGTTTGGCCCTCATCATCATGGTGGCATGGGCCTGCTTGACTTCAAAGCCCATGCTGCCAAGATCCTGGGCACCAGGATTGCGGCCATCACCGCCCCTACGCTCCCCTCCCAACACTGGTCCCACGCGGCCACTCCAACTTCTCCCACGCCTTGGGCCTTAACAATCCATCGAACCCACACTCCTTGATGAAATACCTGGCTTCACACCCATCGGCCCAAGTCCTCACGGGACTAAAACCCACTACAAACAAATCCTACTCTCCATGCGGAGCGCAGAGTGGAGAATTTGTATTAGCAGACATACAACCCAAAGAGGCCTCCCCTCTCCTCAGTTCACACAAGAGGTACAGGGGTTACCCATTCAAGATGGCGCGATCCCCACAAGCCCCATGTCCTATCCAGGGTGGACTACTTGGACATAATGGACATCCCTTACTCCATTGAGACTCAGAAGACTATTTGGAAATATGCACACCATCCTCTGTTGCAGCCTCAAATCCGCTCCCATATGTGGCGCTTCC
>JAKSZP010012914.1:0-11407 GCA_022478985.1 Massospora cicadina
TAATTAAATCCACATAGCAATAATTGGCCCGAGCCATTTTATTGTAATAGGTTTGATTAGACTACTAGTTCAAGCATTAGGTGGGAAAATCGGCCCAATCTATAGGGTGTCAAATGGTTTATTTTCGAGTCAACCTCAGAATTTGACACCATAAATATAAATTCTGGACTATTACAGGTGTATATTACCTTGAGACACTCATGCTCTGTCATGGTGTAATTTGCTCCTGCTTTCTTGAAGTTCAGCTTACATATGCTGCCAGATGTTCAAAACCATCTTCATCCTCCTGGCTTATTATAGCACCAATTGCCGTTTAAAATGCACCCATATGTTGATAAAAATTGATCAAATTTAGGTATTGTACTAGTGTTTTGGTCATTAAATACATTGTAAACTAGCGGAGCGCCCATTGCACTTGGACCAGGAGACGTTCCCATTTCCCACCAAGAAGGGTCCAAAGAGATTGGCCATTTCCCTTGTCACAAGAGGTGATCTCGCCCATGTGGTAGATGAGTGGTGGATTATGGCCTACCCCTGAAGGTCCCTCCGCCCATTCCCATTTTGATAACTGGCGAACTGATGTAGTGTATCAAGGTGGTTTATGCTAAAGTCACAGTATAAAGATACTGAAAAAGGAAGAGTAAAGTGAATCCCTTCCAGATGATGAGTTTGAGTTCTGCTGGTTAATAAAGGAAAATGAACTCTCCCCTTTTGTTGAGAACCAAGTTCCGCTGAGTTCTGACAAAATTGTGAATGAACCAGAGATACTGGGGGTGATAGCGCTGAATGTCCTTAATCCGTTTTCAACCAAATTGGGACCGTCCCTATGTGGAATGGCCCTGGGAGGTCCCCACCACCAGTTAAGTGAGATGCGACACTCTGTCAGGTGCAATTGTGATAAATTGTGATTTTGGCGCCAGAGGCTAAATCAACATTATATAAGTCTTCCGCTGACATACCCACATCATTTTAATATTCCCACTCAAGTTCCATCATTCTAGGTCGGAAAATTGAGGCCCCCGCACCCATGCACATCGGATTATTCACTAAGAAACCAAGTATTTAAGCAATCATCCCTGACAGTTACAATTGTTAGTTAATATCTTCACTTTATTTTGCAATAAAAAACCCCCTTACTTAATAAAACTTGCCTATGGAAATTGTTCCCTTGGTATCCGCTGCAAAACCTAGTCCTGAGAATGGTTTTTGGGTTCCACAATATTTGGGCTCATGTAGCCATCATAGCAACATTACTGCCTACCATTATGGACAGGGCTACCAAACTTGGAACATCCTTAGACACTACCTGCTGGCCAAAGATATTTGGCACTGATCTGTCACATTTGATGGAGAAATTACCTCCCCGCTGGGCAAGATATCAAAATCTCACCACTCACCCTCACGCCAACAATCCTGTGGGAGAACCCAGCCCAGTTGTTGTATTGCAAGAGCTTCCAACGCCTGGTTCCTCCAGCTCCATAGAAGCAACAATATGGCTATGTGCCAGTTTGCTTCTTATCATCATATCAAGTCACCATTTGTGGTTCTCCCACCTTCTGTCCCATTTTTAAGTCATTTGAACAGCAGTGCCTTTGGCATTCTGGCTTACTTTCTTGGGTGCTCATGCACTCTGACTGGCAGGCCAGTATAAATCTAGTTTTCCAATTTTTATGACATCTTAAGTGTATCAAAGGAATTCTGGGCTTTCTCATTCCATATGAAGCCTATAATAAAATCCTTTAGAAAAGTTGAAAAAGGGACTTTGCGATGGAGGCAAAATTCTTAATAAATGGTAGTGATACCAAACTAATTACAAGAATACTTGATAGTACAAAACTCTTCTTGGTCTTGACATAGCTTGATTTAATCAACTCTATGTTTTTTGGGCCATAATTTCTCAGTGTCTACAGTAGAACTTAAACGTTTACTTTTTTAAAAAATAAGCTTTTGAGGCTTTTTCTTGAGATTGGATGCTAAGTAATCTTAAAAAATTTCCAAGTGCTCTAGGTGATCAGTATAGGTAAATCCTAAGACATTCATGCCATCTAAAAGAATGAGAATGTATGACAATTTTAAAGTCCCCTATTAAATTCATTATTGCCTTTAAATTAGCTGATGCATTGAAAAACCTTGCGGCATTAGAGATGGCAGTTGTAGTCCTTGGAGACTATGATTGCACATTTTTTCAATTTTCATTTGGTAGATCAATTTACCAGTAGCGATATAAGATTCATAGCTGAGAAAAATTGAGACTCTCCTAGGGGAATAGAGCATCAACTATGAATGTCAATGGATACAACTCATTCTTATTTACTTTAATTAGATGACAATAATCTATAACTATGCAATCGTTCCATCCTTCTTCTTAGCAATTAGGATTGGACTTGCCCTAGATCTTGAAATTAAACCAGTAACCATGTTTGAGTAAATTGCTAATTATATTGTCAACCACAAACTCATTAGTCTTCAATTTTTAATTGGTATCATCTGAATGAGCCTTTGATCATAACTTTGACCTTATGACCTATATCTTTAGCTTACCAAAGTTTACAATTGTCTTATGAAAACACCTTGGAATATTTTTCAGATAATTGGACGACCTTATTCATCAGCTAGCACAATATTCAAGTTAATTTGTATCAATTGAAGGTGGCAAAAATTTGCCTACAATTTTAAAATCATCTGATAATTCTATTTTTCTTTACTGGCCAAAGTCATGTAAGTGTCAGAGAAATGGCACATAAAGTTTAGACTGGCCTGCCAGTTAGGATGCAAAAGGTCTTAAAAGGCGAGACAGAATGTCATGGACATTGCTGCTTGAGTATCGTTTGAATATGCTGCGAGATAAGTAGCATTAAAGTAACAATAGGCTGCAATTGTGGAAAACAACTCGTCAAGAAACAAGCTGTTGTAGCCCCAGGTTAATGAGCCTGGGTGTAGGGAGTTGTGATAAAGGGGAAAATCCTATAAGGATCTTGAAATGATAGGCCCAAGTGACTATGGTGAAGACCAAAATCAATAACGTGTCTGGGACAACCCAGATGATACAAGGCCCGTAGGCCTCATTGCACATGTCACAGGAGTTTAGAAAAAATCTAAACTTAATAAAGTAAAAAGAGTACAGGAATATATTATTTGAATTTTAAAAATAAGATAATCAACTGTCAATTTTCTCAGTGTGTTATGACTGCATAAATAGATGTTTTATTTAGAAATAGCTTAGGAAAGTGCGGGATTGGGGCCCTCAAGATTTGACCTAACCTGGCGAACTTTGAGCGAGGGGGGAAGAAAAACAAACTTATTATAAGCCAACTTCAAAAGATTTGGCAATGGGCCAAGCTGCTGTCAGTTCGTCTATGGATGCCAAAATTGTGGATTTACCTTGGTTCCAATGATTAGTGCAATGTCATCTTGCCCAATCAGTAATGAGAACCTCTGAAAAGAGAGTATCTATAACTCTCCAAAAACCAGCATGGTGGTGCTCAGTGCACAGGACCAATGCTTGGGAACTAGTAGTCATCGTTATAATAATAAAAATAGACCAACAAAGGGTTCTTGAGCTAAAGAATTATGGCGAGGGTGTTGAGCATAGCAAAAGTGATAAAATATGTTGGGAAATCTTCAAAGCTTAGCTGTGCCCCAGGAGGCAGATCATAACCAAGTCTGGTACAGGGGTATGGTGCACTGGTGACTGGGTTTGGAGGGAACTGGGTATGCCCAGCGGTGTATCAAAAGCTGTGATAATTTTTAAAAGAATAAACATGCTAACACGTTGCAGGATCTCCTCAAAAAGGTCAGCGCATAGGTGCACCCAAGTCAAATATGGAAAAATGTAAAACTACTATTGGGGTTTATTAGGGAAGATGACCAATGATAAATGCTGGTCTCAAGAAAAGATACTTAATCCAACTTGGGGAACTTTTGGATTGGCAGAAGTGATACCAAGCCTTGGTGCACACATATTTGCACTTTTCCATCTGAAAGGGTCACATACCTCGAAATTGACTTTATGCAAGTAATCAACTGAAGTTGGCTGGAACCAAGCTCACAATTTCATAAATGCAATGGGTTTAAAACCCCCATTTCCTGATTAACCAAATTGTCCTATTATCATTTGATTCAAAACTCGATCATTTTAATCCTAGAGACGAAACAGGGGGCTGGGCTTTAGGCACATCACTTGTACCAACATTGGCGTACCTAGCCTTTACCCAGCGTCGATCCAAGGTGTGCTTGAGATCAGGAAGGGCCTGAAGTTTCACCTTCTGGACCTCCTGCCACCCAGCCTTGTCCCTGCTGTTGGCACCCTCTATAAGGTCATGTAAACATGACAAACTCTTAAGGCCACCCCACATAGGGGTGGTTCCACTAGGTCAGGAATGGGTTCCTGGCGCCCAACCCTCCTGAACCCAGTCTCTTTGGCATCTGTTTAACAAAGGGTGTTCATCAGATGAGGATTTTAATATTTTTAGGGATGTTTCAAAACTGGCGGTAACTTTTGACAATGGCCCAATGCCATCAGCAAGTTCAAACAAAGATTCTTCACTAGACTCTTTCCTCATCAAAGGTACACGCACATCAGGCCTTATTTCCTTTAATTTGGTGCTCTTGGGCCTTGATTCTGAAGGATTGATTCCCCTAACTTCATTTGAACCTCTCACCCTTGATAATGCCAAAGTTCCAATAATTCAACACAAATTCTCTTAATTTTCAGCACTAATTAGTCCAAGGTTAATAATGGGATAGGTGGCTGGGTCCTCAAAGGGTAAGATGTTACCCACTGCTTGTCCACCACATAAGAGAGGTCAACCTGGGAGAAAGAGAGGGGCAGCTGGCCTTCTAAGACCATTTTTACAGAAAAGGGAACGCCACCCATCTAAGCAGAGGGGGCCCTCTTCCAGACTTACAGCAAGAATCATAGTTCCTTAGTTGGAATTAAATGCCGCGTAAACCAATAAAATTCTTTTCTGCCTGTATTGACCTATCTAATATAACTGGAAACCATAACCTAAATTTTCCCTTAGTATGAGATTAAGATATAATGTGGATATATGGTTTGGTTCTAGCTTTCTGTCATAATACATGAACTTAGGCATGCAAATACTCAGAGATTTTCAATGTAAGGGATGATAACAACATTTCACTACTCCTTAAAATTATTAATAATTGGCCTTAGTACCCACAAAAGAGTTCCATGGCACTCCTCAATTTGATCAGGCAGGTTTTTAGTACAGTGACTGACCTGGTGATACTTTATTTGGATGGTTGCATCCAGTATACTAAATTGATGAATTTATTTTATTGGCTTCAAGGTGGGTCGCCTTTTTGGTAAGTACATAGCAATGTAGGCTCCAAAATTTCAAAAGCTTCTTATTTAAATCACACCAAAACTTATACTGTCACATGAAGTCGGTGCCAATTATTTCTCATAATTCTTGTTCAGTAAAACTATGGCCAGTGATGTGACAATAAGGGATCCAAACCATAGAGGAAAAGCATTGTAAGCTCTCTTAGAAGTTGTATATGTAGGCTTGAAGTCCCAGAAACCTTATTATGATTTAAATTTGCTTTTAAGCCTTTACTTTTCACTAACTTTGTAGAGTCAATGTTAACTAAAGCCCCACTATCAATGGTTGATGAACCTTTATTAAATTTACCAAGTTGTCTGCGTATGTACAATAGGAGTACTATTAAATACTGTTTACTTGTATAGTAGCAGCATCATTGGCTAAATCAAGTGCTTGTAAAAGTTGTTCATTTAACTTGGGGAATTTCTCCTTAACTTTAGTCATTGGAAATTATATATTAAAGGGATTTAATGCAAAATTATCCTGTTCTATGTTCAATTACTTATCCTGAAGATGATTCACATAGGGACGCGTCACTTCTTATATCACAGGCTTAACTGCTTTGATTAGACCTGGTAGAACTAGAGAACAAGTGTAAATAAACTGCTAATTGCTACTACGCCTGGCTTTTATTGATAAATAAATTAAATCACCTTAGCATTAGGGATACCAGGTTGACGTTTCCCTTTAATTTTATTTGATCTGCAGAAGATTTACAATGTGATGTCCTTGCCGCATTGATGGCAGGTAAATTTATTTTTTGGTTTAGCAATTTTACCCTTCAATTCATAATTTAGAGCTTGGATTAGGTGTATTAAAGATTGTTTTACAGATTCATAAAAAATAAGCCATCTGTGAAGCTGTCTTGTAAGAACAAGGAAACAATTATGGAAAAATTTAAGCCTATATAGGGATGGAATACCAATTTCATGGTAATATGTGCATCAAAATTGGTTAGCGCTCCTAACCCAGTGAGTAACTGAGCTTCCTGGTAAAGCCTATCAGCAAAGGTATACACAGTTTCATCCTCCTTGAACTGGATGCTCATAAATTCTTGCTTTCAGTTTTCAAGGTGCTCAAGGCTGCCAAATTCGCTCATGGTGGCGTCCTTTGCCTCATTGTAAGTCCTCTCATATTTTTGTTTATCTGGTTATTCAAACTTTTGGCTCGCCTTATCTAGATGATTAAATGCAGTTATTGCCTTCTGATAATCACTGCATCCCACCATCATCATCTCAAAAATATTAATAATTGCATGAATATTATTCTTTAAAAAATGGACAGAATTTGGAGTGTGTATAATTAATCCATCTAAAAATTGTTGCTTATAGATTCTATATGCTTTGGCATGGCATTTAGTACCTTGAGGGTTATTAGTTTGCCTTTCTGACGCATTTCAATACAACTGTTTTTACAAGGAGCTGTCAGATAATTCAGTATTATCTCTTTTTTCTGAAAGCAGCTTGCCCTTTTTTACACAATCTAAATATTCATGCTGACATCTATCTTTCCCATTTCTTCACATCCAATTTCCACATTTTTAACTTTCACTTTTCAAGACTCATATCTTATAACGCCTTAACTAAGTGACCAATTTAATTGGCATTCTTTTCCAAAAGTTCCAATAAGACGAAAATCTGCTCCTTCATTCCAGAAAGATCCTTACGCACCCATGCCTTAAATTGGACAGGGCTCTTTACCACAGTTAAAACCTCCCTTCTATTGAATACTAGAAGCGTGCTAACTTGGCTCAGATGCACCCCTATATTGAGAAACACTTGCTGTAAGTGGCAACTTCACAGGTCTGATGGGTTTCTATCCTTAGTAACAATGTTTTCTATTTGATAACAGTAAGTAGTCTCTGAGCCAAAAGGGATATGTAATGAAATATAAGACCTTGACTTAAAGTTATTTAGGCAACCATTGTTTACAATGAATGAACTAAACTATTAAAATCTAGTATTCAAAACTGAGGTGATTATTGAAGGGAAATTAAAGGATATGTACTTTTTTTATCACTAGTGGTGCCCAACCCAAAAGGGGGAGCCGCCACACATCTTTATTTGCAAATGTTCCAAATAAAGGAATTATAAAATATAAAATTTTTCTTAATATGGCACCTCAGCTAACAGCCTAGGAAGCCATATCAGAAGGGGAGGAAGCTTTGGAGAAACTTTTGTCTGGCGCCCGCTTTAGTTGGCAGACCATGGCGGACAACATAGGGGTTGGGGCATCAGCGACATGAGGCATAGTGAGGTATAATTGTGGGTTTTATTCATTTATAAGGCCAGTGGTGTCCATCGCCTCAACGTATTGAGCAACTTGATGGTCAGCGAAAGTGATAAGAGCAGACACACAAGTGAAAGGCTTGATGTATTGGTGGGTTTGGGGTTAATTGGGGTCGAAAAGAGAGATTTTTGTCGCATCAACGCAGACATGGCTTACACCAAAAAGCAAGAAACTCAATTTCATATTTTGCATCCTCCTCAAAATCATGGGGGAAATTTGGGATGGGAATTCCCTCAACAAGGGGTGCCATCGCCCCATAAAGTTGTTGGTGGAGGAGGGCGTTGGTAAGAGCTGCAGTGACTTCAACTGCCATTTTATTTATATTTGTTATAGATGGGATAACCGTTTTTAAGACAAAAACGGCGGGGTCATGATTTGGGAGGATCAAAAAAACTCCTTCAATGCAAAATCTGGTTTAACGTTATATGACCGGTTATTTTCATCAATCCAATCAAGACACTCAAAAGGATTTGACTTGGATAACGCTGGACCAGCCACTGGAGTTGGCAAGTTGGCTGCACCTGATTGGCCATAAACTGTTGATCATGGCAGCTCAGCTCAAGATGTTTCAGCCATCAGCTCAGGTTGCCATAGCTCAACCAAATTTAAATTTTTTAAAAATTTTCAAAATTTTGATTGGCTGCAGTTTTAAAAGCCACGCTAGAATTCACCAAATTTGGGGGCGGGAGAATCAAACCCCACTCAAAAAATTTGGGCACAGCAGCAGCTGAGCCAATGCTGGAGGGGAGAGTGGCAGAAGCAGCAGAGGCGGAAGCTGTAGGGCACTTGTTCTTTGAGTGATCAAGCTCAAAGCACAAAGGGCAAATGACACGGCCATTTTCAATGCACACCCAAAATGGGTGATAAAGGGCGGATCTGATCTCCATGCAATAGGGAATTGCAAGATGGGTGTTGTGATGGAATGGGTGGATCATTGCAAAGGCATGTGGCCCTGCCAAATAATCTGATTCATTTGGAACCACAAACTGCAGTATGGGGTCTGCGGTGTAAATGGCCAAACCCTCCGTGCGCTCATGGCATAGGCGTTTGGAAAAAAGGTAGGAGGGCAACACAGCAAAGTGGACCACCAAATGGCCTTATCCAGGAGCTGCATGCGAACAGTGGAGATAAGATATTTTTAATCATAATTGGAAGCTTAGATGCTGCCACGGCATCAGCCTCAGATCAAAATCTGAGGTCAAAATAGCCTTGAATGGGCGAAAATCGATATATCTGGCAGGTTTGAAAACTGTTGTGGCCATCTTGATGATGGACCGCTCACATATGGGAAAAGATTCCCATATTCAACCCAGGGCCAAAATGCAGGTTGCTCTGAGCGAGCTGAAAGGGCTCCAGAGCACCACCTGTATGCATGAAAGATGGTGGGCTAAGTCATGAGGTGGGACATAATGCCCAGTGGCATTAGGAGGGCTAGCAGAGCCAGCTGAGACGCGCTTCATCAGTGGCTGAAGAACGCCAGAAGGCGACGCAACACCACCTCAAGCTGGGGCAGTAGGCTTTGATGGCATCAACATTTTGATTAAAGTGCTCATTTGAGCAGTCGCTTTTTTGTATTTTTTAAAGCTTAAAACTCAGCTTTGATATAGACAATCAAAGTGAAAGAAAGGTATTAGGGGATATATATCTAGGTGGTAAATGGAAATTGAATGTCCATAAATTTATTATTATTGGCATCGGTTGCTAAAAGTATTATACAGTATAGATAATGACTAATAGAATCTAGTATGCAATTAACCAGAACTTGCTTAAGAAAGTTTATAATTTGAGGCAATGGAAGCTGCAAAATTGATACTGATAAAAGTAATTGGCAAATAAGACCAATACTTCCAGAAAGTCTTTCCATCAAACTAACTATAATTGATCAATTGATTAACATTATCTATTTTAAAAGTTTACATAGGGTAGTTTAAAACATTAAAACCATGTAGATAGATTGGTAATCACGCTCAACTAAATAAAACATTAGTTTTGAAAATACTAAAAACATAACTGGTAAAAATCTAACCATGGGTTATAATGCATGCGTTTTTAGCTTTACTAACTTCATAAGAGACCAAACAAATTGATTTGTTTGGTCTCTTGGAGATATGGGAACTAGAGACCCCGGAAAATCAAGCCAATCTTCAAAGAATGACTGAGAACACCCAAGTAATTTAATGAATTCTCTATAAACAAATCAATGGAGAATTATTTTCATATGTGCACCTTTCTACTGAATTAAAATCCTATTAGGGAAACTTTCAAGCTTAGTACATGGAACAGTGAAAAAAAAGAACTGAAAGGTGAATGAAAAAAGCCATAATATTACTAGATGGCTGAAACCTTTATGATGTGTTAGAGGCGTGCTTAACTTGTAGAAATCAAGACCATACAATTGTAATCAACGTCAGATTGTTTCCTCTTTGGGCCCTTCTAACGTTATCAGTATTGATATAGCATCCATTGCCCATCGGCCTACATGGTCAACAATATTATTCTAACAATCGATCAAATAACTAAGTGGTCAAGGCAATAACAGTGCCTACAGCAACTGTAAAGACTACCGCCCTGTTCCTTATTAGCTATGTTTTCACTCAACATGGATGCCCCCAAATCCTGATTTTAGAAATGGGCTTGATCTCATTTAAAAGTAATAAAGAACCAACCTCTTTATCTAGCACTATTTAAATTTTCACTGAACCCTATAACCCATCAAACAAATAAGGCAGTAGAACAAGCAAATGGGACATTTGTGTCTATCCTTAAAAATGGTTTTTATTAATAAATGCATTAAAACCATTTTTTGCTAGCTCCATTCTGATGTATAGGATAAGTATCCACTAGTTAAAGAAACGTCACTCTTACAGGCCCTATATATTAGCGGGAGCCTCAAATTCCCAGAAGTTTTCAACCCCTGCTGGAGGTTTTCTAACAGATAGCGCCAGACTAACTATGAGGGCTCTAGCGATGAGATTATTTGATTATAAGTCGTTACCATCAAAAAGTTTTAGTCTACGACATCCAAGAAGAAAAGTCAATTTTGCTAAAAGTCTTTCTCTTTCAATATCAAGATAGGGAATCTTTTACTATCCCATCATTACCACTTATAAGTAAACCAACAAACTCAATAGTTTCTGTTCAGACACATGTCATGTTATGCTTAAAACATGATCTGAGGGGAGCTAGGCAGTGTAAGATGGGGCCTTCTTGTAGCATGACTGAGGAAAGCCCGTGGAAACACGGGCGAGTAGCCACACCAGAACCTGAGAGGCACCTCAGAAGCATCCTGTAATGTCTGAAAGAGGTGTGGTATGGAAGCTAATGGCTGTGATCCAAACTTATTCTTGCGGGTGCTTCCACTCTCCTTTGGGGGGGATATGGCCAGGAATATGGAAGCAAGAGCTGGGCTCTTCTGTCACACTACTTTCCTACAATGTGGGATGCTACAAAAGTAGACCTCAGCGACAGGGGTGGGGCAATCCTGATTGACTGGACTTCAGCCCACGTTTCTACAATAATCATTGCAGATTTCTAGGTAGGACTGAAACCTGGATAGCGGCCAGTAGATAATGTGGGCTTACACTGGTGCAGAAAAAGGTATGAGCACTAACTTACCAGATTAAAGACTAACCCAAAAAGGGCTGCGATGGTTATTGCACAAAAAGGGCCCAGAAAGAAAACTTCATCACAAAAACAGACCAGAGAAACCAAATCTATTAACAAATCAACAGTAGGGGTGGCCCCTGCTGCACAAAAGGCTCTGGCCTCCT
>JAKSZP010012915.1:0-11360 GCA_022478985.1 Massospora cicadina
ATTTCTTTTCTTCCTCTAGCTTATGATGACTTCTCCAGAGATAATATTCACACTAACAGTTGATGCATATGAAACTTTTAAGATTTGGGTATATTCATTCAAATGAGTGGAATCCTTTTTAAGCTTGTCATCATACCTTTGAGCAACGTAAACTAATTTTTTAAACTGAGTGGCGTTGATGATGATTTTGATGTTTTGACTCCATCTTATAAGCGGCTTTTTATGTCAATCAGAGCATCTTAATGGACCTAAGAAATTGGTAAGTTCATGGCTAAGATCATATGCACCTTGAGTTTTGGGTGTGTTTTAAGTGAAGTAAGCAAGACAATTTTTGTGGTTACTAGATCCGAGGATCCAGGCATCCAAGTTGTTGCGCCAAGAGGCAATAACGGTTTTTGTAGAACACAATAAATTCAGAATTCCTTATTCTATAGTGAGGAATTTTTGCTTCATATAATGTTAATCCTGTGCGCTATTGAACTTGCGCAGAAGACTTCTTGAGTTAAGCCCAAATGTGATGGGGCCAAAGCTTAGCTCAAAGCATCTCCTATTTTTCTCTTATCATAAATTTTTACATGTAGAGCTTTTTGTTTGTTGCTCGCTATGTATATGTTGTTTTCATATGACTGAAATATTTGTATAATATTATCTTGCTAGTAGTGAACTCTATATTGGAGTTTGAGCAGAACTTAAGATCTTCCTAGATTTAATTTATGTTTGCGTTGTAAAACTATTTTTGGTTTAATGGTACTAGTGGTGCGTTCTCACATAGTAAGTAATGGTCTGAGGGGTGGGAATATCTCACTTGCATGTTATCTGCATCCTTCTCTAAGCAATCTTATTGAGCATGATGCCTTCCCAGCTTGATAAAAATAGAGTTTAGGCTCTTTACTTTCCAAATCTTATCGCTCTTAAAGAAATGATTTCCCTCTTGACTAGCATATCCAGCACTCTAGTTCTTTATTGTACTGGTGATGGTACAACTCTATTTGGCTCAATAGTCAAATGAGCATCATTTTGCTTTGAATTATTAAGCATAATGTACTTTGTTCTCTAGATTCATATCTTCTGGAAGTTCCTCTCCATGGTTCACTTCAATAGTTTTATCAAAAAACTCCCCACAATCACTAAATGCTGCCCATTGTAATTAGTACTAGCTATTTCTAAACTGGCCTGCTTGCTCAAGGGGTGCTAAGAGGGGTTGAGCCGAGAATAAATAATTTCTTACATAGGGTACATCACCAGGAAACCAAGAGGGTCTAGCTCTAATGAACTAAAGCTTTTTCTCATGATTTTGAGCATGTCTAACTAAGTTGAAGCCTTTTTATACATAGCTGGGCTTCTCCTGAGCACATTTGAACTCTCTCAACCTCTACTGACAACATCGAGACTATGTCCAAATCTTAGATAATAGATAATCAATACTAGCGTTATAAGCTCCAAATAAGAATGCAAGAATAAAAAAAGATTCTGTGAAAAATGGGATCTTATTAATATGATTATAGAACGTATATAGAGTGTAAAAGATTTGAGGTATATATAGCAGGACTTGATTTTCATAAATAAATTTCTTCTCATCAGGCAATTGTGTAATTGCAAATGGGTTTCAGTGCTAGTGGAGTTGTATTCCTTGATCCTCTTAAATCCTCTAGGATCTATTTATAAAAATAGATACAGAGCATTAGCTTGCATTTAAATGTATGGCTGCTGCTCTGAGTTCATCAATGGCTCTTGTTGTTCTTGTGGCCTTTGTGGCTCTTGTGGCTGCTTTGGTTTATTTTTTGTCTCTTTTTTTAGCTATAGTGCCTAACCCAAAGGGGGGAGCTGCCACGCATCTTTATTTTCAAATGGGCCAAAAAAAGATATTATTAGAAATAAAAAATTCCTAATATGGCACATCAGATAAAAGCCTAGGAAGCCAAATCAGAAGGTGAGGAAGCTTTGGGGAAACTCTTGTTTAGCGCCCGCTTTAGCTGTTGGACCATGGCAGACAACATTGGGGTAGGAGCATCAGCAACTTGTGGTATAAGGAGGTATAATTGTGATTTTTCTTTATTAATTAGGCCAGCAGTGTTCATTGTCTTAACGTATTGAGCAAGTTGATGCTCATCAAAAGTGATGAGAGCAGGCATGCAAGTGAATGACTTGATGCGCCAGTGGGTATCAGGATAATTGAGGTTAAAAAAAGAAGTTTTTTGCTGCATCAATGCAAGCTTGGCTCACAACAAAAGCAAGCTCCTCAATTTTATACTTCGCATCTTCCTCAAAATCATGGGGAAAATTGGGTATGGGAATACCCTCAACAGTGGGCTCTATCAACCCATGAAGATTCTGGTGAAGTAGAGTGCTAGCAGGAGCTACTGCAGACTCAACTGCCATTTTACTATTATTTCTTAACTGGAAAACCGTTTCAAGGGCTAAAAACGGTGTAGACGCGGTTTATTAGTTGTCTCAATTAATGGAATTGCAAAGCTATTTTGCTTCATTTTTTAAAACACATCAATCAGTTTTTTACAAAAAGGGAAACTCTCTTTAAAATATAGGGTTTGTTATTTACTCTGTCATTGGTGGTTGAACCCAATGGTATAAAAGGGAGTTCCTCTGAAGTGTAGATGGGACATCATATGCATAATCTTTAGAACCAATATTTATACTTATGAGCCTCTGACATCATGTTAACAGGCTGACAAATTATTATTGCCAATCAGGTCTGTTATATAATAGACACCATCATCAGGTATTCCATTCTGGTCAGATTCCATAAAAGGGGGTTGAAAATTTTCAGATATTTATAATTTCTGAATGAGTTAGAAAAGACGTATTTGTTATTCTGATAAGCTAGATCATTAGTACCAATATTAGTATTTTTGATGTGAAGTTTTTTAGAGCGGGTTATTATAGGTGAGAAATGAACCCTATATTTTTTTTAGTACTAAATGGTCCCAAAAATTAGCCCTATATTGAGACCTTCTCAACGCGCTCTTTCAAGCTGGCCATCCAACTTTTTTTGAAAGCATTATAAGCTAAGACGAATCAGAAGAGCCTTACATTATCCAACAAGAAAAGAAGAAACTGGGGCCCATAGTTGCAGATGATCTCTTGTGGTACTTTATAGGCTAAGAAAATGTGGGAAAAAATGTTCGTTACGATTTTGTAAGCTGCATCTTATGTGGCAATTATTGAATTATAAAAATGTAATAAAAGATCAAGGCTTACCAATATTGATTCATATTAATCTGAGATGGTTGTTACAATAAGATAAAATAAAAGCTAAGTCCAGGGTCCTCCTGTTTTTATAGTAAAAATAACAAGTCAACAGTGGGCTAACGACTTGATTTTATCCTATTGCAATACAGGCAATATTTGTGTACTGAGCCACCTGCATAGAAATTACCTTACAGTTGTAGTTCTACTGATAAGATCAAGGCTTTTCTCCAAGCCAGATTGCCATGCATTAGTTTGATTGTTGTGCTCCTTGTTATGCTTCAGTCTCATAGAATCAGGTGGAACTCATAAGCGTTCTGGAATGATACTATATTAACATTCACATGACAATATTTTTATGATGACTTTCTGGTTTTGTTTTCACTTTGCAAGGATTGGTTATATTCAAGGGATAAGGGTTGAGCCATGAAGATCTTTTTGGCATACTTTTTCCTCTAGATTTAGTGAAAGGGAAATGTGACTAGTGAGTTATAGGCAATATGTTTGATGCAATAAAGTCAAGACGTATCACATGGTTGGTGTTATGGAACTTCACTTTCTTGAGTTGGGTCCTATACTTAGTTGTGACTTAAAGCATCTTCATTCAATTCTCATTAATTTGTAAGCTCAAAGAATGTCAGAATATGAGCAAGGGTTTTATGCTTGTGGGTTTGACATGTGAGTAAATGATGTGAGCAACAGTAAAGTAATGATAAGATTTAGCATGAATAGGGTAATTCTGAAAGGAACTGTGCAAATTTAACGCCTATAAGTCAGACTTTAACCATTGCTAAGAAACTCTTTGTAGTACAAAGTATAGTTTGAATCCTTCAGGGCTATCTCACATGAAAAATACCCTACTAGATACTCAACCCATCTGCGCCTTTTGTTGCTTAGCAGCATAGATAAATTCTTGGAATTATCGCTGTGCACTATGGATTTTTAGACTAAATCAATGTAGTGATGTATGGATGAGAAGAGAAGAGAAATGTGCCTGTTGCGATTATAAAATGACTGGACAATAATTGTGGGACAGCAGGGTGGGATCCGCCAAACATAGTATCAGTTATGATTATTTGAGTGCCTCCAGATGAGGCGATATTGGGATATAACGGGTCTTTATTGGATATAATGGGTTTGTTGGATTGCCTCTATATAAGGTGATAAGGCGATGTCAATATTTGAAAGATACAAAGTAAATCACCTACAATTAAGGCGACAGAGGATTAGAGAATAACAAGCCAAATTTGAGGAGAATTGGTGGAATAGAATAGCCCAAGACATGAGAAGCATTATCGCCTGAAGCCGCTGTATATAAGCGAGATGGGCAATTTGGAGAAGAAGGTTTATAGCATAGAAGAGATGGGACAGAGAAAGATAGCTGTATTTATAAAAATAAATAAAGAATCGGTTGGGACAATTGCTCCTATTTTAAGTGCATTTTTGAGTGTGTCTGAAGGACTGACAATCCCCACATCATCCGTCCATTGTTCAGTGGGTTCAACCTGTGCAAATAACCCAAAAGATCCTAATAATACCGTCCAAAATTATAACAGTGGTGCTCACTACAGGGGGCCCATTGATCAACCACCTACCACTCTTGAACTCCAGTCACCAGCCATGCCTTACCCAAGCTGTGTTGTTGGGGAGTCCTCACAGAACATTGCACCAGCTGGATATGAGGATCTCAAAGTTACCCTAGACGCGGTGCTCAAAAACCAAGATGAACTTCTTCAAGAACGAGATGCTATCAGGCACCAACTTGATAGTACCTTCAGCCAAATGCAAATCTTGGGACTACAAAATAAAGAACTCACCAAACAATTGAACAATACCACCAAGTGGCTGCAGTGTGCAAAGTGAAGATTGACCAATACTTCTCGGTTTTCTCGCTGGGACAATGATGACTATCAAGAAGAGGCATCATATGTGGGAGAATATGATGCTAGGTGAAGCTACTACACCCAAGATGGTAGTACCAGATATGCATATGAGTCGGAACAACACTTCCTTTAAGTAATGGTGGTACCACCCATGATAAGAGGTCATGCTACACCTGAAGCGGCGGACATCCAGCATCCACTAATACAGCTCCTCATCGAGAATTCACTTTTGGATCTCAGTCCATTCCTCAGTATAGCCCAAAACTCCGTGAATGGGATGAGGAAGTTTATATCAAAAAATTACCTCTGTTTGACTGCAATGGAAACATTCATGGGTTCTTCAAATGGTTTGAGTTTGCAGCAGAAAGGAGCTCTGATATATGGAAGGCTAAGTTGTTATTATCTGCCTTGGATGTAGAAAGCGCTGACTAGGTCACCTGTTACTTCCCAAGTTTTTCTGTCACCTATAAGGCGTAAAGGATACCATACTCCGCATGTTTGGGGGAAACTCAAAGATGTCACAGTGGAAATCAGAATCCTTAACGACCAGATTTTGTCAAAATGAGACTCTCCTAGAGTTTTCTGATTGATTCACAACAGAAGCCCATGTAATAATTGGAGCCGGGTTTTTAGAAGAAGCTGATATGTGCATTGCCATGTCCTCTGCGGTGAAGCCATATTGTGAACTTTTTAATGTTATTTCGCCGCTTCAGGATGATGACATACCTCTGCTTAAGATTGTACAGTTTTTGCATCATGTGTCTTCTAACTTTACACCACGGAATACAGAACAAAAGACTACCACTGCTACTGCACCCTCTTATTCAGGAGAATACTATTGTCCACCTCCAGCTCCAATTAGTAATCCTTGGCCTTTCTATAACTCTGCTCCCCGTCCTCAATTATATTATACTCAACAGTTCGATCAACGTCAATGGGCTGGACATGAAAGCTGTCAGCAACCCAGTTATCAACCTGGACCCAACTATGCCAACTGTCAACAATCAGCTTACTGACCTGGGGCTGCTTATGCCAAACAACCCCAAACTTTCCAGTCTGGAACTGCTTATGATAATCAAGGATGTGGCTCTTATGGGGTTAACTGCTACGAATGCGGTCACCCTGGTCATTTGGCAAAATTCTGCCATAACCGCCATGTGAACTACATAAATCAAGATCAATACTATCAGGGAAAAGATGGAGCGGAGTAGAGATAGGACCCTCTACCAATGCGATACCCACTCAAAACATCCCTGACTCAATAGTATTATACCCTACGAGAGTCCCTCATTATGATGATGGAATTTTATCTCAGCAGCTTGTTGGAGGAGTAAACGTAGTAACCTGAGCTCAAGCCAAGGCGGTGGCGGAAGAAGAGTCCCCAAACAATCAAAGCCATATGCCTTTCAAATGCTTTAACAAGCTTCCTCGGACCTACTTGATTCTGCTACAGATGCGCCACCACTGAAAAAGTAAACGTCGCCCTTCTGGTAGATGCCATTGTCAATTAATACCCTAAGTCGGAGAGGGGATTAAGAATTTCCTTGGGAAAAGAGAGCCTGTAAATGTTCACATATTAAACAGTCAATATTCTTCTTATACTTAGTGTACATGCTGTGATATTTTTGTAGTGAAAAATAGAGCTCGCGCTATAATAGATAATGGTGCTCAAGTCAACATAGTGCTCACTAAATTAATGGCAAAGTTGACGTTGAAACCTGATGAGGACCATCAAATGGTATATGGAACTGCTGGAGCTGTAAGCACTGTCTCTGAGGGGGCTTATAGTGCGTTACCTCTGTGCTTTGGGTCCATGATCATTGTAGCACCAGCAATTGTGCTACTGAATAAAAACTATGACCTTTTAGTTAGGAACGCTTTCCTATGCCATTTTGGGGCTGTTGTTAATATGACAGAGAGACCCTCTCCATTCTGGGTCAGCAGATCCCAATTTACTTTACCACAAGTGGAGTACTAAAGGAACTGGTGCATACAAGCCAGATCAACCTTGCCTATAGTGACGGGGTGCTGCCAGTTTGCTATCACTGACTAAAGCGCAAGACTTGGGCCCTTCCCCAGCAGATATATGAATATCAAGGGATACCTCTTTGAGCGGCAGGGCCCATATCTATCCCTTCTGGCCATAAAGTCTTAGTGAACACTGAGCTAGAAGTGAAAGTGTTGAGTGGGTTATATGGGGAACTCATTGGGCTATCATCAAAACTGGTTTGAGCTGCACATGGCTCCAGGGATTATACTACTGGACATGGGGAAATTAGGGTTTTGCTAGAAAACCTCTAGAGCAAACCAATGCAAATCCGCCGCCCCTGAAACTGTAGCATATTTACACCTGATTCCCATAGTTAAGGTCCATCAGGTTCATGATTTTGGGTCATTGGATGAATTTGGTCTACCAGCTGAGACCCCTGCCTGTGTTAACAGTGGTACCACGGAGTAATCCTTTAGGACTATCGGAGGAACAAAAAGACCAAGCAATAGCTTTATTTCAGAAGTATAAGGGGATTTTTGCTGTTGACAAACATATTTTAGGATGTTCTCAGGGGCGGTCCATCAAGTAGACACAGGAAATTATCCTCCTATAAGATCTCAGCCAATCCACTGATCACGGGCAGTGGAAGATGTGGTTACTGATGAAATTGACAAGTTGCTAGAGCAAGGGATGCTCAAACCATCCAAAAGCCCATGGGCTTTACCTGTTCTAATTGTAAAAAAGAAGGATGGCACTAACTGTGTAGTAATAGACTACCAGAAGCTCAACAGTATTACAAAAAAGGATACATATCCCCTGCTAAGAATTGGCAATGCTCTGGATCAATTAGGGGGAGCCCATTTTTTTCTGTGATGGACTTAATATCAGGTTACTGGCAAATCAAGTTACCCTCGGCAGAACAGGAAAAATGCGCTGTAATCACCTTTAAAGCCTTTTTCAACTGACGCGGATGCCTCAAGGGCTGTGAAACACCCCAGCTACATTTCAGCGAGCCATGGACACTATTCTTGGTGACCTGAAATAGTCATGCATCCTAGTATACCTCGATGATATTAACATTTTCTATCAAACCTTCTCAGAGCATCTCAATCACCTCGAAGCAGTATTCTGCCAGCTGGCTGAGGTGAACATTATAAAAAACCTAAAAAATATAACTTCTCCAAAGATCAGCTGAAATACCTGGGGTTTATGGTAGACTCAAAAGGGACGAAACCACAGCTGGCTAAGGTTGAGCCATCAGCAAAATGACTACTCCCAATAGTAAGCGTGACATACAGTTATTTATGGGAATGGTCAGGTACTAATGGCGCTTTACCCTAATTTTAGCTGTATTGGGGGCCGCTATTTGAGATATTAAAAAAGACGCTGTGTTCAAATGGATGGAACATTGTCAATCAGCTTTTGATACACTCCGTATGGTGTTGATCAGCGCACTGGTGCTGTGATATTCAAACTTTTACCAGAGAGTTTATAATTAAGATGGATTCATCCCTCTCCGCTGTTGAGGAAAGTACTCTATCAGAAAGACAATGATATAGAGGAACATCCTGTTGCATTCTGTAGTCGAATTCTGAACTGTCATGAGCATAATTATCTGTGACCAAGCGGGAGTGCTTAGCAGTGATCTATGCATATAAGCAATTCAGAGTCTATCTGCATGGGGTTTAGTTTAATCTAGTAACAGATCACGCGTCATTACGCTGGTTGAAGAACCTCAAAGAACCTGAAGGATGGTTGGCTCAATGGGCTCTCAAGTTACAGGCTTATGATTTTGAGATTCTCCATCAGCCAGGAGTGAAACATTAGAACGCTGACTGTTTATCTTGATTACTGACTATTGCAGTGAAAGTGGACCTTAGCGATGTGATGTATATAAGATGCTCAGCGGAAAATATGATGACAAATCGCCCCAAGTAATCAAAGTGTTAAATTAGATGCGCATGAATACCTTCCAATGGAATGGAGAACTGTACAAATGAATCAGCAATTTTATGGTTAATTTTTTGTGTCCCTCCGCACAACTGGGAATCATTATGAGCGTGCACAAGGAAGTCGGGCATGGTGGAGTGCATAAGACTATGGAGTTGTTATGCCCCTGGTACTATTGGGAAAGTATGAGTTTCAATGTGCTAGAAACTATTTTCTGTTGCCATCAGTGCCAAGTAGAGAAGCCATTCCACCATACAACATCATATTGGTTAGTGAAACACATTTTGCTTGGCACACAGTTTCCCTAGATGTCATTGGCCCCTTGCCAACAGGGGCCAACTGTTGTAAGTACATTCTTATGGCTATCGAATAAATACCCGGTGGGTTAAGCAAGGGTAATACAAGACTTGGGGGCAGTTATGGTGGCCAGATTTGTGATGGAATGCATTATTCAGCGGCACGGCTGACCTCAGTTTATTCTCACTGACAACAGAACCAACTTCACCTCGCACATCCTCCCCAAGCTGAACAAGCTTATGGGTATCCGCGGGGTTCTGATGACTCCATACCACTCCAAGTTCAATGGAATGGTGAAACGGGTGAATGGAGCTCTGGTGAACATACTTAAAATATTAGTAATATATTAACCTTCCAATTGGAGCTCTCTCCTTTCCACTGCTGTGTTCACCTATAACATTAGTTATCAATCTGTGGGATCCACCATCAGATGCCACAATTATTTTTTTAGAGTGAGAAACTTACTTTTTAAAAATAAATAATTACCGCTTTGTTAAAGTTTTCTGTTTTTTATTTTTTAAGCTGGGGCAATCCAAAAAAGGTCCTTTTTTCGATACTAGTATTTCCTATTTAAACTAGTTCAAATCTTGGGACCATGGGTAGTCGAGGCTAAAGTATTATAAAGTTGAGTCATCCAAATTAAGAAATATAGGCCTTCGGCTTATCAGATCAAAGATAGATATTTTGAGGCAAAACTGACCCATGTGGTAATTATTTGATAAATTGTATCCAATCACCAGCGAGTAAAATCTTCTCACCTTGGAGGTAGTCAGACTCATGTGGTAATGAATTGTTAATTTGCACCCAATCATCGTCAAGTAAAATCTTCTCATCTCAGAGGTGGTCAGACTCATGTGGTAACAAACACCTCAAATTTGACTGTGAAGTCAGAGCAATCCTATTATTAGTTCTTACCTTATTAAGCCAATTTTGGTTATAAACCATATTTACCCAATAGTTAGGATTCCACCAAGAATCCGCCAAGGTCTTTTCACCATTGGTATACATATCATTGATAACCACAATATTACTTAAAGTTTAGACAGGTGATGAGCCAATCATGGTAGCAGATTCAGGAGCATTTTTACCTCCAACATTCTTTTTCAAAAGTTGAGAAGGAGAATGTCTGACATTGCCCCCCTTAAATATATTGGGAGGAGTTTAGGATCATAGAAAGCAGCCATGTACTTAGTTTATGATAATTTCTGTAGCCAAAGACTTTAATAATACTCATTTCCTCTCTTATACATGATGGTAAATGGCCCCTCCCAGATTGATCCAAGTTTGCCACTACGTGGAGTTATGCAATTGTGGTAATATAAAACCATATCTGACACTTGCAAATAAGGTAGAGGATCTCAGAGCTCATTGGCAGCTTGGCCTTCTTTAGTAACCATTTTAGCTAGGTTGGTCATAGCCTCTGATTGAAGCCGAATGATGCGGTTAGATAACCTTCACATGGCTTTCTCAGGCTCCTTTCCTCTAGAGAATACATCCTTAGCTAGAAGAGCAGGTATGCCCAGTTCCCTGCCATACAAAACTCGGAAAGGGGACATTTTCAAGATCTGATGATAGCTAATTTGATAAGCCATAAGAGCGCTAGGAAGATAATGATCCCAATGCAGGGGATTAGACGAACCCATTTTCCATAAAATAGAAACCAAAGTACCATTTGCTCGCTCCACTGTACCATTGGTTGATGGGTTATATAGAGCTGAGAATAGTTGCTGGGCTCCCATGGAAGTAGCCAAGATTTTGACTACTCTGGATGCAAAATTTTTCCCATTATCACAGAGTAGTACTTGAGGGCACCTGTGTCAAGTGAAAATATTATGATGAAGAAAGGCGGCGGTGGCCTTAGCAGTTTGGGCTGGCAACACCACTGCTTCAACCCACTTCGTGAAGTGGTCAATGCCTACCAAAATATATCTGTTTCCACCTGTGGTTTGAGGAAGCGGCCCTACTATGTCTAAGCTTATGGTATGGAACAGCTGTTGCGGGGTAGTCAGCTGATATTGATATCTAGTTTTGAATTG
>JAKSZP010012916.1:0-11330 GCA_022478985.1 Massospora cicadina
AGGGCATTACATTCCAAGAGCACCCCCTCGGCAGCCATGGCCAGCGGAGAGGCGCACTATGAACTAACCGCAAGCACCAAAGAGGCTTTCCCGTGGGGAGCACAAGGCTGCTACCTATTGGTAAAGCCCATCTCCCCACAGGAGTGGAAGAAGGCCAAGCAGGCCTGTAGGACTGCAGCCAAGGAAGCGGCCAAGGTCACCACCACCATCCCACACTCACAACGCCAGGAGGACATGGAGACCTTCGCGGTGGAAGCAACTCAGGAATCCATCACCCAATCAGATTGGGAGGCCCAAGCTGAATGGGCCACTCAATATGAGGATCCGATGGGAGATTCGATCTCACCTAATCGCTGCACCCAAGCCCCAGTTGAAACTGACTTGGGACCTATCCCAACCGAAAAAAATTTTTTTGCCCCACTCGACGGTGCACCAAACTTATCCGCACCGCAAAAAAATTCGTCCGACGTCGGGAAAACAAAAAGCGAAGGCCAAAGCCAACGTGACTCTTTCCGCAAAAATTAACAAAAACCCCGATAGCATTGCTGCTAATACCCATGCTGCTGTGAAAGCCCGTGGGGACCTGGAAGAGGCTGGTGGGCCAGGGGGCCCACCCCCTCACACCTAAGGTGCAATGGGGGAAACCTTCACTCTAGGGACGCTGAATATCGCTGGACTCAAGGCCTCCCCGTCCTGGGCTAGGAAACTGAGTTTTTACAAAATAATTTATCCATGGATATCCTGGCCATCCAGGAAACCCACTGTCCATGAGGTTCCGAGGATACTTGGAAAACAATGCTCCTACCATCCCTATCCTTTTGGTCAAAGCACTGTGGGGTGCTAATTCAGAAAAACAATTTAAAAATTTACATCATCAGAAACATTCCTAAATGACCAAGTGCTCGTTGTCACCTTCTCTTGGGCCGATGTTGCACACACAATTGTCAACATTTATGCCCCAAACGGTGCTCAAGAGCGTCAGGAATTTTTCTCGTCGGTCAAATCCCTCCCGCTACCCCCCAATTCTTTTCTAATTGGCGACATGAACTGTTGGCTAACCTCACCAACGGACCGGTGGCCACCCTCACCCCACGCCCCACAGGGTCATGTAGAACTACACATTCTAAAAGCCACCCTTGGGTTAATGGATGCGCTGCCGTGACATGCCCCACTGCTCAAAAACATGATGCATCCCCACATCCACAATGGCCAATTAAGGTCCATGACCCGCATTGACCTTATTCTAGCGCCGGCGAAATTCCAACCCCACATCTCCCACTTCAAAACAACGAAAATGGAATTCTCCGACCACCGACTGGTCTTGATAACATACCACTTACCCGTCACAGTTGCAAAGGCCCCACATTGGTGCAAAATCTGCCCCCCAGAGCTTGCGTCGCCAGGATTTTCCACGTGGGTGGAAGAGGCAACTTTGGCAAAATCGTTTGTTGCACCGTTTTGTGCGGACCCCATTTCCACATGGGCAACTTCCAAAAAAGACACCATCCGCCACTATCGCCATCTCTCATCCAGACGCTCATGAGCCACATCGGTGGTTATATCGCGCACGCTGGCAGAATTGGCCCACTTGGAGTCCAATATTCTAGCCTCAGGATATAGCCCTGCATGGGGCCAGAAGTGGGCAGAGGCAGCAGCACACCTCAACGCACTTGAAAGGCAACACAAACATCGGGTTTGTGTCCAATACAGGGCCACACGCATCACTAAAGGCGACAAGTGCACCGCATACTTCTTCAAAAATTTTTTGCACCATGCCAGAGCGTGGCCTGCACACAGGTGCGAAGATCAGATAATTCTATCGTGGACACACCAGCCAAAGTGGCAATCGAAATGCAAAGATATTACTCCAAGTTATACCGAGCCGAACCAATTCAGCCAGCCGAAATGGCAGAATTTCTCGACAGAGCTCATATCCGCACCATTTTCCGATACCCGGAAATAGTGAATTTAATTACTCTGAATGAATTATAGACTACCATTCGCGGTGCGCCAAACTAAAAATGCCCAGGCCCAGATGGCATTCCATATGAGTTCTACAAAAAATATTTTAAATACATATCCCCATTGCTGCTAGCCTCACTCAACCAAAGCCTGTTGGAAATGTGCCTCCTACCAGGAGGACATGAGGCTTTTATAGTCACACTCTTCAAGAAAGGGGATAGGCTAGACTTAGCCAACTGGCGCCCCATTTCTCTAACAAACACAGACACCAAAATTTTAACAAAAATCATGGCTAACCGTTTAGGGACTGTAGCATCTGCCACCATCTCTCCAGAACAATTCAGTTTCATCCCCAGAAGGTCAATTTGGGATAACGTGCACTCTGTGGCTAATGTGTGTCAGTCCACAGCCTCTGGGGCACTTGTATTCTTGGACCAACAAAAGGCCTATGATAGAGTAAACTGGGAATACCTTAGGGCCTGCCTCCAACAATTCCGCCTACCTCCCCGCTTCATTAACTGGGTGATGCTGCTCACGGAATCTGCAACAATGGCTGTGCGTGGCTCAGGTTTCCTAACGGATGTAGTCCATCCTCAAAGGGGCCTGCGACAAGGGGACCCCCTGAGCCCACTCTTATACAACTTCAGCCTTGACCTACTACTGCGAAATGTGAATGCCCAACTCACTGGGGTCCATGTGCCAGGCCAAACCCCAGTCAAGATGATGGCATTTGCAGATGATTGCGTGGTGGGGGTGTCTAATAATAAAGATGCACGCGCGCTTGAAGCCCTCATCCAGGAATATTCCCGGGTAAGCAATGCGGCACTGAACGCCTCCAAAACCAAAATCATCCTCCTTGGTCGGTTTCAGAACTGCTGGGCCCCAGCAAGTAGTTCCCAACCCAGCCCAGCTGCTCGCCCAAGTCCACGCCTTACTAACTCAAAACACACCGCTCCACTGGTGCTCCCCTTTGTGCTGCGACCTACCATAGGACCAGTACGCCATCTGGGCGTGTGGTTGGAGGCAGGAGGATACGCGTCAGCAGTAATGGAGGGCCACATACTGGACAACATGATGAAGCGAATCGCCTCTCTCAGAGCCCACCCTACTACCCTCACTGGCAGGGTTGTTCTTGCCAACTCTATGCTCCTATCCAAAGTCTGGTTTGGAGCCCACGCCATCCCCTTCTCCCCAAGCTTCTTCAAATCCCTGTATGCTTTGCTACAAGGTTGGCTTTGGTCAGGCCGCCCTCCACCAGTATGGCTAGAGGTCATGTTTGGCCCTCATCATCATGGTGGCATGGGCCTACTTGACTTCAAAGCCCATGCCGCCAAGATCCTAGGCACCTATGTTGCGGCCGTCACTGCTCCTACACTCCCATCCCAACACTGGTCCCGCGCAGCCCACTCCAACTTCTCCCGAGCCTTGGGCCTCAACAATCCATCAAACCCCCACTCCCTGATGAAATACCTCGCATCACACACATCGGCCACAGGTCCTCATGGGACAAAAACCCACTACAAACGAATCCTACTCTCCATGCAAAGCGCAGAGTGGAGAATTCGAATTAGTGGACATACAACCCAAAGAGGCCGCCCCTCTCCTCAGTTCACACAAGAGGTACAGGGGCTACCCATCCATGATGGCGTGATCCCCATTTGACCCCAAGTCCTATCCAGGGTGGACTACCTGGACATGATGGACATCCCTTATTCCACTGAGACCCAAAAGACTATCTGGAAATACGCACACCATCCTCTGTTGCAGCCTCAAGTCCGTTCCCATGTGTGGCGCTGCCTGAGGCGGGTGTACCGTACAGCTGAGCGCTCTAATGCTTTACACTCATCCTGTGTCGTGTGTGGCCAGTATGGAACGCTTTTTCACCGCCTGGAGAAGTGCCCCACCTCTAAAGTAATATGGCGCGAAGTCCAACGTCTGCTAGGCCAGGATCAAACGCATCCCTTCAGTCTGTCAAGAGATATGTTTGCTTCATCAATGGCCTCCCCCCTTCCACCCTCCCTCTGGGCTCTGGTGGTTGCAATCGCCATGTGGACTATACACACGATTGTCTTGGATGCCATCGCTGGCTCCATCCTCACCCTCCCAGAAGCTGTCCACAGATTCCGGTCTCATTTGGTGGATCACTTTCAAGCGTGGATGTTTGGATATCTCCCACCACGTTGCCGGCAGCTGGTCTCCTCCTGGTTCCCAGTCTGGTTCATCAAATCAGACCCCTTCCTCCACACGTGCTCAATAGTGGCTACGCCCCCCTACACACGTTCCCTCCCCTTCCCATAAGTGGCGTTCCCGCTGGCAACAAGAGATAGCATTGCTTCTCTGGGGTGCCTCACCTGGTACTGAGTTTTGTCTCGTCTGAGTCATATTTGGAAGTGTCCGTCCCATGGTCAGCCTTCCCGCAATAAATTTAAAATTTAAAATTTATATAAAACTTAACCACAAATTTTGCTCAATCTACTAAAAATACATTCACTGTTATACTAACTGACTGACATCTGAAACCTTTGGGTCTAATAGGTTCAATCTATTTAGGTGAGTAGGTGAGTTTCAGCAAATATTATCAAATAATTTACCAAATTGCTCACTTGAAATTAAACAAAAATTAGTGTTAGAGTTGTAAGTAGATCATTAATTAGTAAGTAGATTTAGGACAACCACCTCACCATCCACAAGAGCAACAGCAAAGCTGTTAGCCTGAGTGGCTCAAGTGTAGTGCTAGCAAAGCCTTTATACTCAGTGTGAGCTTATAAGCCCAAGCAATGCTGGGTAACTCTTCTAGTATTACATAAAAACCTTTTTAATTCTTATAAAAATTAAAAATCTGACTTTAAGGTGCACATGAGCCCCATCCCATCCACCTATATCTAAAATTTTTAAAACTCTACATGCTGTAGTTTTTTGCTGATCATCATGCACATATGCACTGTCAGGGCAACAGCAGATAAAGTTTAGACTGGTCTGCCAGTCAGGATATAAAATCATCAAAAGGTGAGCCAGAATGCCAGGGGCATTGCCATATGAACAACATTTAAATGAGCTGGGATATTAGTAACAATGGAGTGCCAACAGACCACAAATGTACAAGGCAACCTGGCAAAGAACCAGGCTATTGCAGCCCAAGGGTCAATGGCCCAGTTATAAGGATTTGCAAGATCAGGGGATATTTCAAATGTTTTTAACATGATAAACCCAATTGACTATGGTGAGGACCAGAGTTAATAACATAACTGGGACAACCCAGTTGATACAAGGCCCATGGGGCCACATTGCAAATGTTATGGAGGTTCAGAAAATTAAAAGTCAAACTTAGTAAAATAAATTTGTGCACAGAAGGTATTAATGGAATTTAAATTAAGAGAATTGACTTTCAATTTCCTCAATGTGTTATGACTGCTTAAATAGACAATCAATTGGAGAATAGCTTAGGAAAGCTCAGGATTGGGGCTCTTGAGATTTAACTTAATCCAAGATGTGTGGTAGCTCCTCCTTTTGGGTTAGGCACCACTAGTGCTAAAAAATATATAATTCAACCTAGCAAATTTTGAGTGAGGGTGGAAACAAACTTATTTGAGGCTGTCAGGGAAACTGGAGCGCAGGAGGTCGCTGGAGGGAAAGATACAGGCCAAAGGTGACATGACAAGGCCATTTGACACAACAAAATGAAGAGACGTCCTAAACGATCAGTATTGTGTTTCCAAATAGATCTTTGGAACAAAACGCACACCAAACTGGCCACAAGCATCAGGGACATAAGGCCCTGGGAGCTGGGAAGGGTGGCGAAAAATCCAGGGCAAAAGGCAGTGAAATATGAGGAGGTGGAGCCCACGGCATAGGTGGCGGAATAGGTGGTGGACTCAGGTACAACAGGAGGGGCGAACCAGTTCAGAAAACAGACTCCAGCCATTGCAAAACTCTGCAGAGTAGTTTTTATGCGGAAAACCCAAGTACAGAAGATGTGCCAAAATCCTAAATTTTGTTAAAAGGATCAGTTTATCTGAGAAAAGCAAAGCCTTTCTCATCTTGGGACTAAATTTATAGGGGGTTTCTTCATGAAGATTCCAGTGGTTATTGGAATCTGATATGAGCTACAAATTCGTCATTTTTCAACAAAATCAAAATTTTTCAAATTTGGCCAAATTCCAAAACCTCATATCTTGTGATTTTTTTAAGTGTTGAGTTCAATTCCCGCCTTAGCTTGTGTATCAATCAAGCTGTTTCCCTCAGCCCTGGATGGCAAAGCCGTAACCCATTTTTTATCAATGACCTTAGATAGGTCATTGGTGACCCTTAGGGGTTCTGGTCTCTGCCCCAAGGGCTTGTTGGACTTGGCTTTAGATAAGCGATTAATTCCAGGAAAAATGTCACTAGCTGTGACATCACCCTTCACTCTTGGATGGGGTTCAACACCACCTGAGGGGATATTGGCCAAGGCAAAGTTCTTGTGGGGAGTGGGTAACTTCATGGCAGCTAGAGAGGCTTGGGAGGCAGGTCCTGCAGCATATGGGGATCTAGAGTGGAAGTCTTGAATTAGGTCCTGAGCATTGGTCATGTCCCAATAAGATACCCAGCTGTTCTATGTCTCATCATATCCTTTCCAGGACACCAAGTATTGCAGACGGCGCTGGGATAGGCAAGAAGCAATAATGGCATAAATCACATATTGGGGTTCACCATCCACTATCACAGGATCTGGGTGAGGTGGCATGGGACCATTAAAGGGGGTCAGGAGGCATTCATGTAATTTTCTGAACACTTTGATTGAGGGGGGTAAGTCAACCTGGTAAGCTGATGGGCCCACTTTCTTGAGGATCTTGAAGGGTCCAACACGCTTGGGACCTAACTTGCGGCATGGTTGCTTCAGGTGGAGATTTTTGGCGTTGACCATGACCAAGTCACCAGGCTTATACTCAGGTCCTTCACGGCGCTTTCAGTCAGCATATGCTTTGTAGATCCTCACAGCATCAACGAGATGGTCCTTCACTGCTTGATGTATGTCCCTGAGATCTTTAGCGCGCTCATTGGCAGTGACAACGGTGGACTCAATCCGTGGACTTAGGTTGAAACTGGGGCTGTAACTATAGTTTGCAAAGAAGGGGGAAGTGCCTGTAGAGGAATGGGTAAGGTTATTATAAGCAAATTGCGCCAGTGGGAGGTGAGAGGACCAATTGTCCTGTTCAGCATTGGAATAACTACGCAAGAATTGCTCCAAACCTTGGTTCACTCTCTCCATCTGTCCATCTGAATGGGGTGGAAGGCTGTGGAGCGGCAGGGGCGGATACTGAGGATGGTAAGCAGGGCTTCCCAGAACTGAGCGGTGCCTTGTGGGCCCTGATCACTGATAATCTCCTTGGGGAGACCATGTAAGCAAAAGATGTGATCTACAAAGAGGTGGGCTGCCTCAACTGAGTAATGGTGGTGTTGCAGGGGATGAAGTGGGCCATCTTTGTGAAACGGTCCACCACAACCATTACTGCATCATAACCCTGGGACAAGGGAAGTTCCACAATAAAATCAACAGATACTGATGTCCAAGGGCCCTCAGCAGCTTGAAGAGGAACAAGCAATCCAGCACTCTTCAGGTGACTTGGCTTTGATTGGTTGCACGTCAAGCAGGACTTTGTAAATTTTGCCACATCAGTGGCAATACCTTTCCAGCTGTAGGAGCGGCAGAATAACTCAAGCGTCTTTTCCTTGCCAGGGTGGCCAGCAGTTGGAGGGTCATGAGCTTCACGGATCACTTCCTCACGCAGGGGTCCAGGAGGTACCCACCACTTGCCCTGATGGAGGATGACCCCATCCATCAGCTGGTAGCCTTTGTCCAAGGATTCGCCATTTCTATGGCAGGCCTGCTTAATATTATAATAATCAGCTGACAGAGGTTGGGACAACCTAACACGGGAAGGGGTGTCAGCGTCACCTTCCAAAGGTTCCATCATAAGCAGAGTGGGGGGGTTGGACAGTGGACTCTCCTTAACCTGTTCCGGCTTAATCAACACCTGGGTATTGTGGGTGTCAACTAGTGCTGGGTCAGGTGCTAGAGCAGGGTTCCGGGATAGAGCATCAGGTAACATGTTCTGAGTTCCCTTAATGAAGTCATATTTGAAGTCAAACACTGACAGGATTTCTAACCACCGGGACTGGTGAGGGGATAGCTTCTGGGGGGCGCGGTAGTACATCAATGCCTTGTGGTTGGTACGGATGGTAAATGGCCACTTGGACCCATGCAAATGGTGGCGCCAGTGTTGTACTGCCTCCACAACTGCAAAGAGTTCCTTATCATATATTGTATAGTTGAGCTGCGCCAGGGTCATTTTTTTAGAAAAGTAAGCAACAGGACGCTTCACTCCATCCTCCCCCTCTTGTAACAGAGCAGCTCCCACCACAAAGTTTGAAGCATCAGTGGCGACAATGAAGGGGCGGCTGGGGTCTGCATGTACCAACACCAGGCTGGACAATAGTATGGACTTGATGGCGTAGAACGCCGCGTTGCATTCATTGGTCCAGCTAAAAATCTTCTTCCCTGAAGCGGTGTAGAGAGGGGCAGCAACTTCTGAAAGACGGAGGGTGAACTTCTTGAGGAAGTTACAAGTCCCAAGGAAGCTGCATAACTCTGTGAGAGATGAGGGGGTAACCCAATCGTGGATGGCTGCTTCCTTATCTGGGGCGATCATGTGACCATGGGAGAAGATAATGTTCCCTAAGAACTTGACCTTGGGTTGGAAGAACTCACACTTGCCAGCCTTAATTGTAAGGCTTGCCTGTGAAAGTCTCTCCATGACAGACACAAGATGGCGGGCATGAGATTCTGCATCTGGGGAAAATACCAGTATGTCATCCATGTATGCAATCGCGCATGTACCCATAAGGTCTCCCAAGACTGCATCAATGAGCCTCTGAAAGCAGGCGGGAGCGTTCTTCAAACCAAACGGCATAACCCTGAACTGGTAGATACCTTTCTGAGTGCAAAAAGTGGTCAACCACTCCTGGCCTTCTTTAATGCGGATCTAGTTGAAAGCGTTGAGACAGTCAAGCTTGCTGAACACCCTAGCCTTCTCCATGTAGCGGGCAATCTGTTGCTCCAAAAAGAAGCGGATGGGGGTCAGGCACTGTTACATTGTTCAGATTGCCATAATCAACACAGGGATGAAGTGAGCCATCAGAATTCTCTACAAACAGGAGGGGGGAGCACACAGGTGAGAATTTATTAAATATTTGACCCTTAGAGAGCATGTCTTCTACCCAAGCATCCAAGGCAGCCTCCTCCCTCAGGGATAAGGGGTAAATTGGGAAGGATATCTTGACAAGATCCACAGTCAACTTCAACTCAAAGTCAAACTTGATGTGCTCAGGGAGTGGGCGGGCCTTTGTGGGATCAAACAGATCAGCATATCCACGGATGCATTCTGGTAGAGTAAGTGTTGGGGTCAGGGCATCAGTAGGTTGAACAGAGGCTAGGCCCACCTTAGGAGAGGGGCCCCACCTTCTGGGGAGCACCATGGCGCTCTCATCCAAGCAAGGGATGGTAGCCGTGACTCCACCAGGAAATTGTGCATGCATGGTAGAGTCTAGGAGGTTAGTGGCAATATAAAATTGGCGCCACCAGCCAACCCCTAAAATAACAGGGTATAGGAGGTTCTTTATCGAGGAGAAGCTTTCAACAAAGTAACCATCACTGGCAATAAAAGGGACAGGTGTTAACATATGGTAACTATAAATGGTTTGAGATGCACCACCCTTCACAAACTGACCAACTCCAAGGGGTAGCTCCAGGGCCTCTGCCAACTCTTGGTGGATGAAGTTCTCAGTTGCACCAGTGTCCACCAAAGTGAGTGCTTGAAAGCTCTTCCCTGAAGAAGAAAAGGTAGCCATGAACAAGAAGTAAGCAGAGGAGGGTTTATTTCCCTCAGAGCCAAGGGATGACAGGATGGCTCCAAGCCCAGAAGGCGGCATATAATGTGGAGTATCCCCAAAAGAGTTTTTTCCATAGGACTTCATATTGCCATAAAGTTGTCCACAGGACTTAAATGGTGTGGGGTAACTTAATGCTCTATGTTCAGCGGGAGGAAGGTCTTTATCACATGATACTACACCAATCAGGACAGCCAAGCTTTTGGTGGGGTCAGCCATGGTTATCTCTTCTTTGATCATCCTCTCATGGATCTCTACTCGTTTCTGAATGGAGTCTGCCACAAGAGGTGACTCTGGAGTGATAGGAAAGAGTTGTTCAACTGGGCCAACTGGGATGACAGGTTGGGCAGGGGGCATAGGTTCTAAAATGGCAACGGCAGGTCCATACCCTGGAGGAAGTGAACGCTCTGAATCAAATGGGTTAGACTTACTAACCCCCTCTACTTTTGAGGACAAAAGTGAGGAGTACTCCGTGGAGCGCGGCGGTGCAGGGACAGTGGCGAGAGGACCCCAACCTAGGATGGAGGTTTCAGTATCACCTTCTAGTGAGCTCACTGCTAGTTCTAAGTGGTACTGGGAGATTATGGAAGTAGGGCCTTCTAGGATCAGGTTGGAAGTGTCCATAACGGCCAGTGTCTCAACTGGATATGTCACCACTGGATCAGAAGCATGTTGGTGCCCCACAGTGATAATGTCAAGAGAGTGTCTGTAACTCTCTTGTTCCCAGCAAGGTGATGTGGATGTGAACCCACATTGCTAGGGAATTAGCCGTTAAGAGAATGGGAAATGGGGCACCTAGAATGGTGCTTGAGCAGAAGATAACCCAGGCGAGGGTGTAAAACACCAAATATGAAAACAGGTAAATAAGAAAACTCTCAACTTGAGTAGACACCAACGGGGAGTCCATATTCGAGGGTATCTTGGTGCAAGTAGTCTTGGGTGTATTGGTCTGGAGGGGACCTGAACGGCCCAAGAAAGCACCTGGGATGCGTGTAAATGGTGATAATAGGTAGTGGCCCACATAGTTGGAGACCTCCCTGAAGAGTTTCACCACCATGTTCGCCCAAGGAACCATTGTAAAAAAATGTAAAATAATGGGGAAATTTACTAAAGAAAAGTCGGCCAACAAGGAATGTTGGTCACAAAAATATATCTAAAGTGGGCCGGGGAAATTCAGTTCTGCGGAAGTGTGCTTAAGCCTTGACGCTCCAATAAACAGATGCTTCCATCTTTTTTAGTAAAGTACACTGAAAGTGCCTTCACTTGAGTAATTGATTGAAGCCATATTTTACCTGAGCTTAAAATTCATAGCTGGAGTGGGACTTGAATTCTTGCTCTCCAACTAAGCAAATTGAACCATCTCTGTTTAAAATGTAAATTGTTTGTTTCAGTGCCTGGGCTGAGACAAGAGGCTGGGCGATTTGCACCTAATAGTATCAACC
>JAKSZP010012917.1:0-11293 GCA_022478985.1 Massospora cicadina
TGTGTGGCCTGCGCTATGAGTGTCACAATATACTACTAAATCTCTTTCCTTGAACTTAGTCATTCCCCCATGTCTGATGGCTGGAATATTCTCAAGTATTTGTTGCACATAGAGTTTAGCAACTACTTCAGAGGCTTCAAATGTGACAACCTTACTCTGGGAGAGAGTTACTGCATGTACATTCAAGGAATCTTCATTTGATACTAAAATAGAATCAATTGCATTGTTAAGCAAGGCCCTGTGGCCATCGTTTGCTTGTCAATCAGGTGGGACTGGTGTTGTAGGCACAATAGAGCATTCCACATCTATTGTGCTTGTTCTTTTCCCTCCTCTTGCATGGTATTGGGAAGGACTACATTGACATTCTGCTGATGGCATCGGGAAGCATAGTAACCTTTACAATTGCAATTAAAGCAAACAATTTAACACACTGGCCGTGAGGTGTTAATCTTCTTATTGGTTTCAAAGGACTTTTCAGCAAAGACAGCAGTTCCCAATCTGTAACCAGTATTAGGAGGGCCATAATTTTTTGAGCATCTGTGTAAATAGTCAACCAATTCAGATGTTGCAAGGTTTTGCATGAAAGCAGGCAATAGAGTGTTTGATAGATTAGGGTGAGGTTCTACTGCATGCTCTAGTGCAATCTTGGCATCAAAATTGACCATAGCCCACGATCCTAAGAGAACTTGAGCTTCATGATAGAATCAAGCTGCAAATTTGTCAATTGCTTCATCTTTCTTAAAGCTGATGTTCATAAACTTGGATTTTCTGGTCAACATCCGTTCTGGACCTCCAAAAACATGAAGCACGGCCTCCTTGACTTTAGCATATGTTGTATTTTTGTTAATTTGAGTCATAATCAACTCAATGCTCCACTCATCTAAGCAGTTAATCATGGTGGCCACTTTTTTATGGTCGCTGGCCCCATGCATGGCCATTTCAAAGCGTTTGATGAAGGTGGTAATACTTTCATTATTGTCAAAGGCTGGCAGGTTTGCTGGTTTGAAATTATCTCTTCCCCATTCCTGGTTATCACAATTACTCCTTTATTGACCAGAACCAGGCGTACTAGGGCGTTGGGGCATCATAGCCCAGTTTGAGGTGTTAGTGTTGACCAAAGCAATCATATTGCTAGGCAGTTGTTGTGGCCCAGCATCCATTTTGGTAGCTATTTCTGAAGCTTCATCCTCAAAATATTCAGAAGAATTTCCAGTTGAGTGGGTTGTAGCACACCAACAACAACCGTTGGCCAGAGTTCAAATTCACTCATTGATTTTGTTTTTCCAAATGACATGATTTTGGGTTTTTAATTTTAATTTCGCTATTTCCTCATTCAGGCTAGTAGCTTGTAGTTGCAAGGTGGAAATCACTTGATCCTTTTCTTTTATTGCCTTCTTGCACTGGTTCAATTCTCCATGGATATTATTGTTTGACTCAATAATACCATCAATATTATCATTGAGATCATTGATTTTTCTGGTGTATTCATCCTTCATCTGCAAAATTTGGTCGCTCAAATGTTGATACTGGTCACCATCTGCGGTCCCATCCATGAGCAACATTTGTTGAATTTTGGGCTTTGTATGATGGTGAATTCTTCTTTAACCATAGGGAAAAGTTTTGGGCGTCTATTGTGTGAGGACAACAGACAGGATAGTGATTAGAATTTAAATTATAGCTTCTTGGTAGTATTTGATTCATATTCCCTATCATTTTTACTTGGACGATGTATGCCGCCCTGATCTTACTGATCCCAAGTAAAAGCCAAATAATACAAAAGATTTTACTAAACACAAAAAAGTTAATAAATTAATTTATAAACAAGTCCAGTAGCTGATATACTTTATAAATGTCAACTTAAGGGTTATTTATAGGGTTTGATGTTCACCACATCTAACACATGACGACTTAATTTCAGTGGCACTTAACCATGTAAAAAGTTTGTAAGAACGTCTACATATACTTTGACTTAAGGCATCATCTCAGCCTCAGGGTCAGTGTAAACACCGTCATCATTCTTGAGATGGCGTTTTGTCATGTCTTCAAATAGCTGAACCAATTCACTTTCACATGCAATCAGCAGCACATGCCAAGGAAATTTGTATCACTAATTAATAATTAAATTTAATAAAAAACTTGACTGACATTACAAACTAATTTTGACATAGACTAACAAAGCCCATGTGCATGAGTCATTAAGTCAAAACTTAATCTAATTCTGACCTAACCAACAAAGCCCTTAAGCCCATGTCATCATAGTCAAATATAATTAAGTGAAATTTATAGGCCGCAATTCCCAAGTTTGGATATACTTAGGACACACCTAAATTATAATCGCTGATATCTGATATGATCAAATATCTGACAATTAGGTCCAGTCAATTACTCAACACCAGGGCTGTCCACTTATTGTACAGATCCTATCTTCTAATTCATTATCCCAAGTGGTGCTGAGCACCTTGCAGCACCTCAGGCAATAGCCACCATCACCCCCACCAGCTGAATATGGCCAGACATCCCACCATGTGCCTATATCCCATCCACGCATGACCATTTCTTTTGGGCTCAGATCAATAATAGTCACACAATTTGTCCCTTCTTTTGGGTAATTGCCATCTTGATTTTAGTAAAAGAATGTCTTGGGTAAGAATAATCTCAATTTAACAAATACAATCAGCCAAATATAAGTCCAATCTTATTTAATTATGCTTTAATAAAAATAATAATGAAACTAATAACCAAAAGACCATGGTCAATCATTGGTGGAGCCCTGAAAATCAGGGTAACACTAATATGAATACTATATGGACAAATAGCAAGATGTTGGGCAATTGGATTTCCCTGACCATGCAGGGAAACCTGGGGAGTCCAATTAAGGTTCCTCCCCAGGCCACATCTAGAACAAATTGAACACCTAAGAGGAAACAACCCCCTTTTATAGGCTCAGTGGGGGTCCCCCAAGATGCAATAATTTTATCTAATGGAAATTAGTTAAAATATATAAAATAGTTACCCCACGAATATACTTGTTTAAAAATAACTCCCCATCTGTCATTCAGCCAAAATGAATTGAGTTTTCTGAGCTTCAATAGGTTGAATTTACATATTTTCTAACTCAGACCATACTAAGCTATTCCAAATGTACCATTAAATTCCCTTCAACCATAAATACAATTTAAATAATGAGAGGTACAATATTGAGAGGGTTTGTTGTTCTTACCTGGCACTGACACAAATAAAAAAACATATAAGAACTAGCCTTTTGTTTTTTTTGTTTATTAGTGTCTTTTCTTTATATCAAAAACCCCACTTGTGGGTTCCAGCAGTAATCAGCACCAGTGAGCACAAAAAATAGCTGGATTTTCACAAGGTGGTGCTCACTACAGGGGACACCTGTATACCACAAAAATCCACTAAAATGCAGGCCTTTAAAGTAAATAACCCTCTAATCTTATCTTTTAAATTGAGACAATAATGATTGTCTCTATAAAGCAATTAGCAAGCGCATTATCCCTGCTTAAATAGCTTGAGCAGCGCTCATTAAAATCTTCCCCTTAAAAAAATTCAACCCCTGGTGTAGGGAGCATTGCTTTATTTTTGTATGTCTATGAAGCTTAATTCAAGATTCATCAGACAAGCAAAAAATTAAACATGTTATTACTTGCTTAAGACATTTGGCACAAGAGATATAAGTTCCATACATAGACAATCAGCATACCTGAGCAGAGGTGAAGGTGGCTTTTTTGTCTGAATTTGGATCAAAGCAGAGTCTAAACAGGGAAAAACAGGCCTTTATACTCCTTAGTATGTATGAGGGTAAACTGAATGCTGTCTTTTCTGAGAAAATTTACCTCACTACGCAGAGGTTGTCAACATCTAACATGATAACCATTAATGATGCAATCAAAGCATGTTAATTTAATTAGCTTTCCAATCCTCTCTATCCAGGCATATCATTTCAGTGAAATGCCACTTAAAAAACATCTGTGACATAAAAGAGTCTCTGTTTGAAGTTGCTAATTTCCATTCATGTGCAATAATAAATGAAGCTGATGTGGAACCTTCAGTTTGTAACCATTGATGAGAATTCAAATGTAGAACAGTTGGGGTAAGCCCATCTGTGCCTATCATTCCTTTGAAATCTGCTCCCTCAGTGCAACTTAAAACAGATATAACTCCATCCTGTAGGTTTAAGACCTGTGATGATGTTAATACCATGCTCTAACACAAGCTCACTAAAGCCGCTGTGCCCTCACATCCAGCCAAGCTGGTAGTTGCGCGCTATAAGGGTAACCCCTGTGATAATAATGGGCTTGCTGGAAAGACGTATAGTCAGAAGATAACTACATTACCTCATGTGGTCGTCACTCCTACCTCAAATTGCAACCTTGCCTGTTGTTGAGAATACCCTTGGGGATGAATATGAGGGGTTTATGATGACATTGGTTACTGCATATTGGGAGCCCCCACAGAAGTGGAGGTTTCTGCTTAATTGAACGCTGAAAGTGTAGAAAAGACCACCATACCTGAGAAAATGTACCTCAGCCAAATTATAGGTTGTCCAAAAATTATTGACACCACTAGTAATGGCAATAAGTTCTTTGCTGGCTTGACTTGACCTCTTCAGTGGGTCCATACCATAAAAGCCATCCTGGATATATACCCTGAAACTTCTCATAAACTAACCTCCACTTTCTAGCTCATAGAGGTCTTGGCCCTGTCCCCTAACTTTGTAGGAACACTCACCAAGATTGGAGTGGTCATTCAAAAAGTCTGGGTAATGGTTATCCTAGATATTGGCTCCCTGGTTAATGTAATCTCATCAAAGCTCATAATTAAGATAAAGCTGGCGCCTAACTTGGAGTACAATAGATAATTTGGAACTGCAGGCCCAAATAACACCTTTGCCATTGGGGAAAACTCTTCTCATCCCATTAGAGTTGGGAAGCTTATCTTATCAGCCCCAGCAGTGGATTAGGACAACAACACCTATGATATGCTCATAGGTACCCAATTTATGATTGATTATGAGGAATAATCAACATGAAGCAAGGTTTCCTCTCTTTACTCAGCTATAAAGTCCCTTTAGTTTTATCCCATAAAGATCCTGGAGATATAGAATACTCTTGCTTTGTTAAATACCCCTTTTACGCAATGACTTTACATTATACTACTACAGGACAAAATAAAAAATTGCCAGGTTCAGTGGATGCTAAGGACGGTATTCTGTTTTATGCTACATATGAGGTAGTTATCAAGTTGGTGAACAACTAGTGATTGACACAAAGATTACCCTCAAAATCCCACTATTGGGTTTTCTCTAGATGCGCTCACTGGTGCTAACGCTGGGAAACACAATGTGGTGGCTGACTGCGGAAGCTATAGTCAGCTGAGAGGATAGGGGCTACTTTAGACGCAAGGTTAGATGAGACTCTGTTCATTAGAATAAAAAAAATTTAAGCAAAATAAGATGAAAAATAATCTGCTGAAAAGTACTTTATTAAAAATAAGACATAGTATATATAATACTGTTGAAAGTAAAAAGGGGATCATGATTCATTGAGAATGGTGAAGAGCGATTCATCAGTCATTCTTGATTCCCACGTGGCCTTTCCTTCATCACGTCCCACATGGAAAATCAACTGGGCTTCTTGATCCCCTGGTGATAGCTTCATAGCATAGTTTAAATTATTATTAACCTCAAGTAGGAGCTCTTCCAATAGTCCAAGTGTAAAGGTCCAACTTATTATTGGCTTCCAGAATGAACATCTGATACAGATATTTGGAGCTTTAGGCCACAGATGGTGGAGTTGCATGTATGTAACCATGTAATTAGGTAAAAATAATTGTGAGCATAATTAAAATAATTTTAGGTTAACTTTGAAGTAATTCAATTAATTTTTAAAATTTGAAATATGACCTAATGATGTGAGATTGATCCTTAACTTGGGTTTATATTGACATAACTTAATAGTTTGAAGCCTATGCCCCACATGCTCAAATCTTCTGATCTTCTCACCTGGATAAGGCTTGCACCTTGTAAAGGGAGAATCCTGACATATCCCCCTTAAGACTTATCCAAGGGGAGCAAGTCTTGGTCCCTGTAGATATAATTTGCTTAATTAGTAGTTGAGGTATTTGCGATGTATTTTTGTTGAGAATTGGCTGGTAAATTCTATTAAGTTCCTTTGACTGATGTATCTTTTCTCAGGCCTCAAAATTATTCATCTGATGATGGTTGGTTAAGCTCTGAGCTGGTTCAAATTTTTCAGGATTTGCAACATTCCAAGCTACAAGCTGATCCAGGTAATTTAGATGCTCCATTCTGATAATATCTTGCTTAATTTTTGGAGAGGAGCTGTTGACATCAATGAATGATAATTTTGACTTTGAGGAATCATCAAGCTCATTGATTCTTGAGCTGAGGTTAATCCTAGGTAATTTGTCCAGTACTTTTGTCAATTCAAGGTGCTGGATAAATTTGGAGCATCCACAGGGTTTTCATGGTTTAATTCCAGCATTGAGTTTAAAATTTAGCTCTTGAGGCTCAAACTTAAGTTGAGAATCTAGCTTTTGGCTTTTCCCAAAGTGATTAAACCTTCCATTGGGCTCTTGAGACTTAATTTCAAGTGGGGAAATTAGCTCTTGACTTTCCAAAATTGGTTGGAGCCTCCATAAAGCTCTTGAGGCTTAATCCCATCATCAAGCTTGAAAATTAGCTCTCAAGGCTTATTTTCATCATAGATTTTTGAATTTATCCCTTGACGCTCCCCAATTGGTTTGTTGATTAGTTTGTTTTAAAATATTAGTCAAGTTTGATTTTCTGCTTGCACTTTTGGGTTTAAACAGGCAATGGTCTTTTATTTCTAATTTCTTCTCTGAAACAGAAGAAGGGGAAACGGCCTCATAAGTTGAAATTTGATTTTTGTCACCTAAGAAAAAACTAATGTTAGTACTAAAATTAGATAGTTTTTTATTAAAGTTCGAGCACTCTGATTATTTTGATCTTTTCTTTTCAGATGGAGGGTGTATTGTAGCTTGGTCAATCAATTTGGTCTTGTATAAAGCCAAAAGGTTTTTAAACAAAACTTTCTCATACAGTAGACAGGTCATAGCATCCAATAGTTGTTCCACTGTATAATATCTTCAAAAGCTTCTTATATCCTAGCATCCCCATCCTCTAGAAACTTGATGCTTGATCCATGTAATAAAATATTGCATTTGTTGGGATTTTTGCCCATATTCTCAGCTGACTAGATTACTAGGGGTCTCTAGGGGATAATTCCCTACAGCAAAGTGAACTGGATACTGGTTGACACTGATTTTGGGGTAACAATGTTCAGGGGATTTTAGGTTATTTGCCTGGGTTGGATCCATTGGGGATTAATCTTGGTGAATGCTTAAAATCTCGTCAGCCAGAGTTGCCAATGAAATAGGGCATCTGATAGTTTTTTGATGATTAACTATCAGGTGTACAAATTGTGATCAGTCAGGTTTCATCACCAACTGATTGGGAATTTGAGGATCAAGTTGTGAGTTGAGTGATGTCACCTACAACTATTGAACTGATCAGTTGGTTCATGACCTACCTTAATGGGTAACAAGTCCCATTACCTAAGCAAGTCGCTTGCCAAATATGGTTGGTTCACTAGGATCAAGAGGAAAACGTTAGTGACACGTTTTCTGACTCTTTCCATTTTAGGTCTCAATGATGTCTAATGATGGAATCCTAGCCAGGATGAGAAAGACCATCGCAGATGAGATGACAATTGGTTATTCAATGGTAATGGCTGCTGTTTTATCATTGAGGTGCCAACTGAGGGTTAGGCGCTGAAGTCCCACTACAAATTCCCTTAAGAATCACTTAATAAATATATCCTTTTACCAGATAACCTTTTACCAGAGGATACTTTTTACATGATACACTTTACCAGAACCCATTTTGAGTTCTATTTTTTCTCAAAGAAAGTATTGATGTTTGCTTTAATTGGGAGGCTCTAGAAAAAGGGTATGGTTATGAGCATAGATCCAGAGAAGGAAAGTTGAACTGAATCAGGGATTTCTGCTGATTGTGTGTCACTAGAAAGAAGCTGTAAACAAGGATCTGAGCGTAGATCAAGTTAGGCAGTATAAAGGAATGAATCCTTAATGAGGACATCCTAAGTATTTCAAGAGGAAATACTGGCCAAGCGTTGGACCCAATACTAGTAATTTATTCAACTATGGATAATAGTCTCCATACTATTATTAAACGAATACATCTTACTATCAAAATAATGTGGAGAATTGCACAATAAACAAACCTGTGCAGTTAATACATTTATAGGATTATTAGCCGAGAATAATCAGAAAACCTATAAATTTTAATATTTGGTGCTTACTACAGGAATGTAGTTGAGTAAGGTACTATGTCGTGATGTCATATAAGGACAAATAAAACTCTGGACGGATTTGGCAACTGTTAACCAGAATTCACTGAATTTGGAAGATTATTGATAATCTGCTTCTTTGGAGGAGAGAGTCACCAAGATCAATGAAGGGGTCAAAAGTGTCTCTAGTTTTGGAAATGAGTTACTTAAAAAGTAACATCATTGAAGAGAAAAGAAGGGGATTTAGTTTGAGAAGTCCTATCTTTAAAAAAGCAAAGCATGAAGTGAATTGCGTTTGTTTAAGAGTTTTCAGCACAGATATAGAGTGGCTTATTAAGAAAGTTGAGGAGTTGAAGACTCACAAATGTGAATGTGAGCCTTATGCGGCAACCAACACTGAAGAAAGAACTTCACAGAATCCAGTTGGAAAGATGACTACCCCAAGAAACATGACGCCCGCTTTTACATCTATTTTGGAGATGACGCCTGAAATTAATCCTCAAGTGATTTGAATAGCCAAACCAAAAGAGGTGGGTAGAGAAACCTCAGAGAATCCAAAGTGACACCGAAATTTCCAACTTACCATCAGGATAATACCCCTGCGTTTTTCTGATTATTTGATATGACAATGTATAGATATGGCAATCATCAAAAGGCTTTGACGGTGATGAATTGCCTGGATACTGATTGTCAGAACCTAGTGTTGCTCCATCTAGAGGGGGACAGCTGGTTGTATTCAGAGGCCAAGGCGGACACTATGAAGGAATTATGAAGCCCCACGCACATAGCAAAGTGAAAGCAAAAATTTATGGGCATTCAATTCCATAAGGATAAATATTTAGCAATTTTTGCTGATTGTTTCTATCAGAAATTGCAGATTTTTGTTGGAGCAAAAGTGAGGGACGATTTTGATGCCAGGATTGCACTACAAGTGGCTCTTTGGTCCTATCAAGATTTTTATTAAATGATGTCTTCCATGTTTATGACAAAAATACCACCTCTCAGATGGTGGATCAAATGAAAATATTGAGCTACTTTTAATGCTCCAAATAGAAGTTTAAAATTGAATCCAGTATGAAATTAAAATTCCACAAAGGGGACTGAGAGCGCTAAGGAGTTAAATAACCAAACCATGCCGGAAAATAATCCCAAAGACTTTAAATGGATCAATAAGAAGGAGAAAATTTGTTACCAGTGTGGAGAAAAAGGACAATTCGCCATGCACTGCAAGAAACCTAAAGAGCAGATTAACGTGGTCCAAGTGAAATGTTTAAACCCACACAGGAGTTAGGAAAAGGGCCCACGGCCTAGATGGTAACAGTCTAGAGATGTGGAAACCCCTGTTCCTCCTGATATTATGAAAAACAAAATTGACATCAGTGATCTATTAGTGGATGAAGACGTGAAGGATCAGTTATATCAATTAGTCAATTTTTATGTGAATGTGGTAACAAGATCTGGAGCAAAGGGTATTGACCCTAAGGTAATTATGGAAGTTGCTCAGCCGTATGTGCAACAGCTGGCAGATAAGATGTGTGCTGCATATAATCAAGAAGAATTGACCAAAGTCAAATTAGATGAAGTAAACCTGTCAACCCCCCTAGCACAATCAAGAAAAATATTCTGATTTATCAGCGCATTTAATTCACATTCTCAATTCAGGTAATAATGCCAATATACACACAGTAAATACTATTTTACAATACTCTGAGTGTATTTATATAGATATACTAGTGAACTGATTATGAGTGAGGGCGATTGTTAAAAGTGGAGTGCCCATTAAATTGTTTTGACCAAGCTGGTTAAGAGGATGAAGATCTCACCTGATTTGGAACACAAGAAAGAATATGGGACAGCTGTGCCAAATACCACCATCACTTGTGGAGCGTACAGAGCTCTACCATTTCAATTCAGATCCTTAGTGGTATCTGCTCCAGTAATAGTTTTTGGCCAACCAAAACTTTGATATTATTATCAAGATTGTAACGCATTGGCTCCTTCCAATGAGCCACAAATGAGTTGGGCAACAGAATTCATATTTACAGACCATAGGGCTGACAGGGCTCCTGATACTACTCTCCTTGTGCGCGCGCTACAAGATTGGACAAGCACCCCCTGGAAGACAGTTGCAAGTACACTTAACCCCAGCAACATGCCTTGACTCCAAGACAAGGTATAAAGGGAGGCAATAGCTCTCCCAAGCTCACTCTCAAAGTCCAATTCTTGTTGATTCAAGCCAAACATGGCTGCAGTTAGGCAATATCTTTAAAATAAACTCAAAGTATAAATATATGAATCTAAAGTTCTTTTATTTAATATTGGGCCAGGTTGATAGAAAACAGAACTGAGAAGCCTCCAGCTCCCAGTTCCTTCCCTATATACACATGCTACAAGCTAATATAAAATATAACACAAGCTTATGGTGCTAATCTGACTGATGCTTGGTGTAAACCTTACAGCAGGATCGCGGAATCCTCACTCAATGGTTCTGTGCCAGTTCCGATCCTCAACAGTTCCGCGCCAGTTTCATTTTGAATCCCAAATGAACCGCGAAACTTCCAAGCACCCATTCCATTCCATTTTTGATTCGAATCCAAATCAAATCTCGAAACTACCCATGTTACTCGATTCCCGTTTTTCCTCAACTTGGACGCCCATCTTGCTCCTTGGCCTCCTTCAAGCTCCTGCCCCTTAGGCATCCTTGCCAGGACCAACGCCCCCTCCTCCTCCATACATCCAGACACAGCCTGCCTTGTCTTACCAAAGATCAGGGCAATGTGATGCTGAGGATAGACCTCAACCGTCACATCACCCCTAGACAGGAAGAACTCTTGGATTTTCTCAGGACATTGGGCACAATCCCTAGCTGACTGCCATGTGGACTCCTCAATAGGATGACAACCCAACGTACCAAGAATGAACGA
>JAKSZP010012918.1:0-11254 GCA_022478985.1 Massospora cicadina
CAAGTTTAAGCAAAGGTACATCCTCATCCAACAGTGTGGCCATTACATTATGTAGCTCATGGTATGGCTTTACAGCAGAAGTTTTTTGCAATACACACATCAGCTTCAGATAAAACTCTGGCCCCAATTAGCACGTGAGCTTCCACCATAAAGCACTCAGCAAAAGCGGTGAGAGTTTCATTCCACTGAAACTTGATGTTTAAAAATTCGACCTTCCACTGGGACATCTTTTCAGTTCCGCCAAACAACTTCAGCACCGTATTTTTGACTTCTTGGTATATAGGGGAACTACCTGGAAGGTAAAAGATGACTTGATCAGCACTTTCAACATACAAGGAATAAATTAACAACTTTGCTCTTCGTCAATCTGAGACTCTTTTGGTTGCAATCTCAAATCATTTAAAGTACCCATGAATATTCCCTTCACAATTGAATGTGGGCAGCTTAGTGCAGTGGACCTCCTGGAGAAGCTCATCTTGTTTTTTAACCACAGCATCCAATTCCAGTTTTAGCTCCGCATAGGCAAATGACCCAGAGAGTTGGGTAGGATATGTATTAAAACAACATCAATGCAACATTGCTGACAACTGAGATTTAATCATTTATAATTGATCTATGGTCCCCCTGTAGTGAGCACCACTGTTATAAAATTGGCAATATTCAAGAGATACGCTGACGGATTTGCACAGGGTTCAACCCACTGAGCAAGTAGAAACAAAAATATGACAATTGTTGCCCATGAAACAACAGGATAAACTTTCAAATAAATATGAAGCACTTGCTCCCACAACTTCTTTTATTTAATACATTAATATCGCGGATTCTTCCTGTTCCGTTTACTCTTAACTTACTTAACAACAACCAACCTTTGATCAAATCATATCACCTATATTGTAGCAACTTTGGATGCTACCATTTTATTGCTTAGTAAATTAATTCGCCATACTTCATTGGCTTATCAATTCTTCATTTGTTAATTTTGCCATCGCCCAATTTGAGGCAAATTCTCAATAACCTAATATCGCCTTATGTCGAGGCGCTCAATTAATCAATACTCATAGTAAACTCAATGGATCCAATCCATTCCGCCATCACAACTAAGGGCATATCATCCAGTCATATCAGAATCGCAACATCTGATATATCAAATTACCCCTGAGAACCCACAGTTGACCCCTACCATAATCTGGGGCACTCAGGAAGTGAAAAAGGAACTTCATCTTAAATATAATCATGTATATGCACCTGCAGAAGGTGTGGTAGGATATTTGGCCTCAGTAGTAAGTGGCTCACTATCCCTCCCCCTTCTATGATTCCAAAACATATCCTTATGATTTGCTCAAGCCAAAAGAATTTTTAGGTAAGGTGGGGGCATTGTATGCTTTGCATAAATCCCATTATGGATATTTCCTATTGACTGCTACCCTCACATCCCATTTGGGAAAGATCAGCACAACTATCTAGTGGATACCGGTGCCTTGAATATTTTATTGACCAAGGCCTTGCTGACTACCTTGAGTTGAGTTACTCACCAGGTGGTATGGTTTGAGGTGGGGCTTCTCAAGGTATCCCTGTGCTAAACGTCATGGGATTGGTGGACTACCAGTGGGCGCCTATCTTCTGTCTGACCATTTTCAAGCTATCAAGAACCTCTTGTTCCCCATTATTTTGGGTGTAGAGTGGTGGAGAAAGTTTGACGTCATAACTAATTTGAATGAAAACACATATATCCTTGTCTTTGTCTGATGGTCACAAGTTGATTGTTCCTTTGTCAGAGGATAACGCCCAGGGCAACTTACCTCATTGGCCCAATATTCCCTCTTGTAATCTTGCCCCTTTGCTGAAGCCCTCTGTGGAGGTTCCCCTTACCATCCTGTTTGGAGAGGTTTGATTCTTCTTTTGATGCAGCATCCAATAACACACTTCCTGAGCACTCTGAATTTGATTGTGACTTCAAGCTCACTGTGGATCTGGTGCGTATATCTTCCCCATTTACCCATTGACTTTGTGGGAGGAAGAGGCTTTGGATTGTGGGTGAAGTATCAGTTAGCTAAAGGTGCGATTTTTCAGCGTACCTCCCCTGTTTGCTCCCCATTTCTCTTTGTTGAGAAGGCTGATGGTCTCTACGTCCCTGCGTAGACTATGAGAACCTCAATAACGTTACTGTACCAGACCTCCATCCCATCTCTTTGGATTAACAGATTGCACGCTATGTGGAGAAGGCGAAGGTCTTCTCCAAGCTGGATTGCCTCAATGCGTTCAATCAGATCTGGATTAAAAAGGGATAAGAGTGGTTAACCGCATTCTGTACCAGAAAAGGAGTCTTCCAAGTTTCAGGTTACGCCCTTTGGGCTTAAGAATGCCCCTTCTATCTTTCAACGCCGCATTGATGCAGCGTTAGGGGACTTGTTAGGGGTATGCGCGGTTGCCTACATGGACGACATTCTGTTGTTTTCACCTGACCATAGAACCATGCAGTACACCTTTGGTAAGTGGTGGAGAGGTTTAAGGTTGCCAGCATTACACTGAAGATAAGCAAGTGTGAGTTTTTCAAGTCCCAGGTCACTAATCTGGGCAATGTCATATTTGACCAAGGACACATGATAACTCCAGACAAGGAGAAGGCGATTTGTGAGTGGCCTGCCCCACCTTCATCAAGGAATTGAGAAGCTTTTTGGGTCATGTACGTTCCTCAAGAAGTTCACGCCAAATCTTTTCAAGGTGGCAGCTCCCTTATATAAGGCCAGCGGTGCCTAGGTGCTTCAGTGGTCCCCATTTTGGAGGATGCTTTCCAAGCGGTGAAGTGCACCCTGTTGTCTACATCTGTCCTTCGCCATGTCGACCCTTCCAAAGAGTTCATTGTGTCTACAGATGCCTCCAACTTCGCCATAGCAGCTGCCTTGTTACAAGTAGGCAAAGATAGGATAGAGCATCCGGTGGGATATTTTTCTAGGAAAATGTCTTTGCCAGAGTTGAACTACGCCGTTTATGACAAGGAGTTACTAGAAGTGGTGGAGGCGCAGACATATTGGCATCAACACTTGCATGGCTCTACCCAACTGTTCCACATATGCACAGATCACCATGCATTGCTGTACTATTGTGCCCCTCATGTCCTAACCCCACGGCAGACCCATTGGCATGAGACCCTTGCTCAATTTGCCTTTTTTTACAAATTCACCAAGGGCAAGGATAATGGTTTGGCGGATGCTTTAAGCCGCAACCCTGCTTTGGCTCCTGATCCAAAGGAGGTAGATGTCCACAACACACAGGTGATGGTTCCTCCAAATCAAATTATGTCTCAACTTCCCTCTTCCCCAGCCAACGGGCCAGCGCTTGCACCTCTGGAAAATGTGGAGGAATATGGTATGTTCAGAAAGGTTGTTCTTTCTCAGCAGCTGTTGGCCAAATATACTATGGTACTTGCTAAGAGCACTTTAAATCAAGAGGACCTATCCAGGGGTTATCACGTAAAGGATGAGTTGGTGTGGTTTCAGGGGCGCCTTTGGGTACCTGATGGGCCACTGCGCCTGAAAATCATCTAGGACCATCATGATGGAATCACCATTGGTCATCCCGGGAAAGCAAAGACTTTGGAGTTGATACATCGCACCTACAATTGGAAGGGCTTGCCTGCTCAGGTGGGGTGGTATTGTAAGTAGTGCCTGGTCTGCAACCAGATGAAACCCAATTGTCAACCTTTAGCGAGGTTGTTGGTACCAGTCTAAAAGGCTGATGGGCCCTGGACTTCCCTATCAGTGGATTTCATTGTGGAATTACCTGTCTCTGATGATTATGATGCCATCATGGTGGTGGTGGACCAATTCATAAAGTTTGCCCATTTTATTCCTTGCAGAACTACTATAACCACGGCTGAGATGGATAGGCTCTTCGTCACTCATGTGTTTTCACTTCATGGGGTTTCCCAAGAAATTATCAGTAACTGGGGCCCTCAGTTTATCTCCATTTTTTGGAAATAGTTGTGTAAGGCTCTTCAGATTTGCCCTTGCCGTTCAACTGCCTATCATCCCCAATCAGATGGGTAGACTGAACGAGTGAACCAGTGCTTGGAACAGTTTCTGCGGTGTTACACTGCCGCAGATCATTCTTATTGGGTTTCTCACCTTCCCATGGCCCAGTTAAGCTACAACAATACCTTGCACTCCTCAAAAGGTTGTTCCCCTTTTTTCGCCATCCATGGCTTTAACCCCGCCTTTAACATGGAGCCCAGCTGTGGGTCTAAGGTTGAAGCGGTGGTGGAATTTTACAAGACTATCAAGAAGTTCCACCAGTGGCTTTCCACAAGCATGGAGGCGGCAATGCAAGTGTATAATGAGAATGCTGATGGAAAGCGCCAAGTGGGTCCTGCATACAAGAAAGGGAATCTTGTGATGCTTGATGCCTGTAACATCCCTATCAAGCAGCCATGAAAGAAGCTGGGACCAAAGAGGATTGGCCCTTACCGCGTTATTAAAAAGGTGGCCATGCCTCCTTCCAGCTAGATCTTCCCTATTCATCTTGGATCTTCTCTGTCTTCCATGAAAGCAAATTGATGTTCTTCAAGGGCCCCCCACCAGAGACTCCTGAGGCCTATCTCGTGGATGGGGCGCCAGAGTGGGAGGTGGAAGAGATAGTTGCCTCCCGCCGCATTAAAAGAAGACTGGAGTACCTGGTATCCTGGAAGGAGTTTGACGTTGCAGAGAACAGGTGGGTTCCAGTGCGAGACTGTGTACATGCTAAAGATCTGATTGAAGCCTTCCACAAGCGTTTCCCCCAGGCTGCTGGATCTCAATCCAAACTGACCATTGCCGCCATGAAGTTGGCCCCTGCCCACAAGAACTTATCCCTTACACAAGCCCCTGGAGGGGGATGAGCCCCATTGGGAGGAGAGGGTAATGTCATGGTCGCATGACATCATAGTGGGGACCAACCCCAAGGTAAGGCTGGGCGCCAGAAGGCCCATAAGTTGAAGTTACAGGCCCTCTCTGACCTTAGGCATACCCTAGACCAACGCTGGGTATGGGCAAAATATGCCTAGGTTGGTACTAGTGGGGTACCAAATGCCTAGCCCCTTACTATGGCCCAGGCGTTGAAACGAACGGTCTACATAATGAATACAGACAGTTCAGTTTGGTTTGTCAAGAATGGGGTTTTGAAAACCATTTCATTTACAAAATCACACGTTCAGGTTGAATCTAACTTCACTCAACTATACAAGTAAATTTGGTTTTGGCATATTCTCCCAATCTGGATGGTAGCGTGTGCCTATTGGTGGGTCAGTGCTTGGGTCCACTTATGCAAACCCCTTATTTCCCCATCGATGTTTAAATATGTTTTCCCTGACCAACATTCCTTGTTGGTCAACTTTGCAATAAACAATTTTCCCTTTTTGTTAAAATGTTATTTTGACGATCCTGTGTGCGGACCCCTTTGTAAAGGTTTCACACCACATTACCTATTCCATTTTGACACAGTAAGATTTTCCCCATATGCACCATTGGTTCACCCAGGTACCCTCCAACCTGGGCCGTTTACCCCTTCTCTCCTTGTGCACCTCGTCATTTTTAGATGGTTACCTATTGCACTTCTTTGCTTTAGTTATTATTGCTTCAGCACCTTCTGCTGGGCTCTAGTGGCTTTAGTACTAATGGCTAGTTTACCTGTGTTGGCTCTGTGCACCGAGAACCACCACGCTGGAAACAGGTGAGTTATAGACACTCTCTTTACAGCATATGCAGTCAGGATCTTTGGCCATTCAAGATGACCAGAGGATAACTTACACCCTGGTTGGTATGCTTCATACCATAGAAGAACACTACTCCACACAGCATCCGCTGCCAGGCACTCTGTGAAGATGTGATTTGCCATCTCCTCCCCTCCACACACCTTAAAGGCATACAGAAGGTCATCCTCCTTATGCTTACTTTACTTACGCAGAGTTGCCCCAGTGAAAAAGATGTTACTGTTGAGTTGGAAGAGAAAGTTTTGAACTGGTATAGATTAGCATCACTTAACCCTCCTCTCCCACAGATCCATCAGGCCAGGTTACATTTTGCAAGTGATCCAGTACAAGTACGTCAAGAAAATGCTCTCTGTCTTGTAGCTTCCAGAACATGGAGGTTGTGAAATCTGAGCGGCAAACACCGCTACCTCACCCACCTTGATCCAGTCCTGAAGGATGAAGATGCTTACCCATATGGGGTATATCCAGACTTCTCTTCATCACGGGAACACCCGCTGATCCTGCCCTCCACGACCTTCTGAACAGGCTTCCCCATCCTCTAATGCAGTCAGAGAAGAAATTGCTTCCCTCCAGCAAGAAGGCAATTCAGTTGCTTCCACAACATCCGATGCCTTCCTTATCAGCTCCTTGGTGGCACTGGCAACATTACTAGCTTCTTCCACCCTAAGCACCCTTTGGCCATCACCATCAAGGAGGTCCCCCCAGTGAACCGCCCCAATAAAGTGCTTGAAGGCTTATGCAGATGAGGTTCCATCTCCAGCCCCCAGGCTTCTCCCAAAGGGGAATTGCCTGGAACCTTTTGATGGTCCACTCTCCACCCTCCAATCTACCCTTGCTGCCCACCCAAGCTCTAAAGTAGTCCTTCCAGTAGCCTGGTAGGTTCCCCGCACTTGGAATGTCCCCTTGATTGATTCCCCAGCTGACACCAAGATTCTTGTTCAAACTGTCCTTGCAAGCCTTAGAGAGGTAGTCCTCCAGTATTGGAGACCAACAGATGGATTTTCCCTCCCAAGCGACCCATGCAATCCATTTCAGCTGCAGTGCTTTGATCATACTCCTGAAGTTAATCAGACCAATGCCCCTTTTTCACCTCCTAACACAAGTTAGAAAAACTGGTTTTTGATGCCCACCCTCTTCAAATGAGCTGGATGATCGAACTTTGTATTTTTCTGATGGAAGATGCCAGCAGTGGAATAAATCTGGCAATGTACCATAGTCTGTAAAGAATGAAAGTGTTCATGACGATGGCCTTGCCTCAATAAGATAAGTTGAGCCAGTGCCACTTCCAAGCCGCTTTTTTAAAATCTGCTTCAAGTTTGAGCCAAATTTCATGCGGCAACGCCCACCCAGGGATAGGACATCTGAGGTACAGAAACTCCTCCCTTGTTGCCATTCAGGTGATTGAGCTCTTTGGTGCCACACCCAATTTTGCCATTCTGCTAATGGGCCAAGCCCTGGATTTTGACATATTGACCTTATCATTGCTTGCGTTCTGGTACATCTTCAGGATGTTCATCACCACCTTCTCCTCCTCTGACAAAACATAAATCACGTATCATCCACAAACATTGAATGAGAGTACTCCTCGCCATTGATGGTAAGTTTCCTCTGGTCCAACTTTCTGAGAGCCACTGAAAGGGTCTCTATTGCAAGGACAAACAACAAGGGAGATATAGGGTCTCTCTGACGCATGCCCCTACACACCTTAAAGGGGTGGGAGAGGACCCCATTGATATTGACAACTGATAAGGCCTTCTCATAAATCACCTTAAGAAGTCTCAACAAATGCTACTTGATTCCAACCCTATTTAACACTTCCCAAATAAACTCATGATTCACCCAATCATACGTCTTCTCTTGATCAAGGAACAGTAGCCACCCTCTCTGGTCATACTGTTTACTTGGCCACTCTTCTATCAGGTTAAGAAGCATCAGATTGTCAGTAATTGAGCATCCTGGGATAAACCCATTCAGCTCTTTCCCAACAACGTCGCCACAACCCCCTTTATTCAATTGTTTAGGATCTTCATTAAGATCTTATAGTCAACGTTAAGCAGAGTCAAAGGCTAATAGTTCCCCATGAGGGAGGGATTTCCCTTCTTATACTACACCACCACCACACCCTTTGAAAATGCTGGCTCAATTATACCGGAGGCTAGAAGTTGATTGTAAAGCTTAGCAAGCATCTTAGACATTTCTGCCTGAAATAACTTGGAGAGCTCCAAGTTCAACTCATCCTCCCTGAGAGCCTTGCCATTGTTGCCTTTGCGGATGGCGTCTGAAACCTCTGACTTGCAGATCTTGCTACATAGATGCAGCTGAGTCTCTTTTTGGCAGTACCCCCAGTCCACTTGAGAGTACTTTGGATGCCTCTGGGTCATTCTCAGAAGGGCCATAAAGGTCCTCATAGTAGGATTTGGCCACCTCAGCCATGCAAGCTGCATCCTTCACCTCAACTCCCCCATCACAAAGTGACAAGATCCTTGCTGAGGGTCTGGATGCTCCTAATGCCTTGTGAAGTAGGGCCACATTGCTGTTAGAATCCTTATCCCATCTAGACTTCCTTTGTTTGAGGCGATCCACCATGAAGGCTCCCATTGATTTTGCATACAATCCAACCTTGGCCATGTAGGCAGATGCCCCCATGACCTCAGCCTGCTTGCAGGTACTCTCAAAGCTCCTCTCTAAGGTCTCATAACTCAAAAGCATGGCCCCTAGCTGCCTCCCAAAGATTTCACAAGCCATCTTGAGAGCAGTCTTCATCTACAACCATTTTACTAGTACATCTGGCTTCTCCGCAATCTGGCTTCTACACCACCTCATCTTCTTACTCATGATATCCTAAAGTGGACTCCACTTCAGAAGTTCAGGGTTCAGTATTCAGATCCCTTTTTCCGCAGAAGCAACCTGAGGGTCACTGATCTGAAGAACAAGGGGCCTGTGGTCTAAAGCACCTGGATCATGATTCTGAAGGATCAACTTGCAGTGACTCAGGAGAGGCTGGGGCACTGACATAAGGTCAATGCGGGAGAAATGATCCCCTGGACGTGAGTCCACCCAGTCACCCCCTCATCATAATGGCCCTCTCTCCAAACATCCAGTAGGCTAAGTTCAATAATTAAACTGGCCAACTTGTGGGCTCCAGGATCAAAGCTCCAGTTGCCTGAAGCCCCAACCCTGTCATCCCTAAAGCAGACACAGTTCATGTCTCACCCCAGCACTACTGACCCCCCAATGCCTTCATCCTGGATCCTCAGGCTGACCTTCTGGAAGAAGACCTTCCATTCAGATCCAGAATTGAGCGCATATGCCAATAAACCAAATTGATTTCTCTCCAAACAGTGACATTACTGCCGCTGCTCTTCCAAGAACCAATACCCTTTTATCTAACGCCTTAACCTTGTCCGCCCACCAGACCAAGATACCACCCTTTGGCTTCTACCCCTCCCTCTTTCCCTCCCCTAAGGGTGAGTCTGATTTTGGTTGATCTACCAAGTAAGAGTAAAATGATTGTTTCAGAGGAAACTGGAAAGCCTAGTCCTCTTCCACTCCAGGTTTAAACTTAGTCTCAGTGAGGAAGCTTAATCTATCCTTTGTTGTTGCAATCAGAGTTTCACCCGCTGCCACTTCTTGAGTTCATTCAGACCCCACATGTTAGCAAATTCAACCCTGATCACCATAGGTTCAAAACCAAAGAGGCTTCAATGTCAGGATCCGGGGGTCCCTCATCCTCTTCCACCTCAGCTGGTTTAGCTGGACCAAGTTTTTTCCTTCCCTTTCCAGTATTAGACTGGGCAGGGGGTGGAGAGCTGCTCAGTCACAACTGCCTCCAGAATCTTCACATTGCTAGGTCCTTGATAGACCGCTCCACCTCAGTTAGAGGCATTGGGTTAGAAAGCATTGGCCCACTATTGCTAGCAGGCAACACCTCCCTCATCTCCGCCTCTTTTCCTATGGGCCTTGTGCGCTCTATCCCACCTACTTCCCTAATGGTCGCCCGCCTCTTATGCAATTGAGTGATGAGAGAACCCTATCCATTTGGGAAGCAGCCATTTTAAAAATGTCCTTTGCAGGTTGGGACAAAGCGCCACTTAGCTCAATTTGGAGTCTAAAGGCTTCCCACGCCTTCTGGGTCCACTTTGACTTCTTGTTGACCTTCCTAGAACTTTTAGCACCCTGGTCACCACCTCCAAAGTGATGCCAGCTGCTGCCTTCTCCCTTGCTTTGGCTGACATCTCAGTTAGCTTCTCTAACGCCTTCTGGAGAGCCAATTTCTCTTTCTCAGAGGGCGCCATTGCTGGCACCCCTGTGCCAGGCCTGATAGGCTTGGCCACTGCCGCAGGAGGTTGAACCTGAGGACATTTGGCTCTGACGTGCCTTTATGCCACACACAAGAAGCACCTGTCCGGCGTTACCACATGGACACTCCATGTCCCCACAGTGACTGAATGAGGCGACTCCTGTATGATTTTGAAAGTTCAACCTTCAAAACCCAGTCCCCAGATCCTACGGTGAACTTTTTCAAGCTATTGTCCTTCTGCTTCAAGTTCTTTACCATCTTGTTCTCATTAAAGGATCACTCTGCCAAAGCCTTTCAGCTAAGACATCATAGCCCCTCTAGTAATCATAGGTGGTACATCTCTTAGAATGAACCTTTTAATCTCAGTGCCAATGTCAAGACATACAGCCTCCTCATTCTTTGTGCTCAAACTGGAAGCCAAAACCTGTTCCTTTTGAAGCTTATACTGGAAGGTCATAAGTTTTAATCCAGAAGCCAAACGTTAAATATAGAGTGGCGCAAACACACACACCTAATCACTCTGACCATGAACATTTCCTTAGACCACCCAGTCTTCACTTCCATGGCATAAACCCTCTTGAGGCTTCCACCATGCTCACCATCAAATCCTTGGAGGGCAGAGTTCCCCGCTTCAAAAAGCTTAGTTCTGACTTCAAATCCATTATCAGCCACCGCTGAAAAGGAGAATGAAGCCCCCTGTGCAACAGAGGCCACCCCCACTGTTGATTTAACGGAGTTGGTCTCTCTGGTTTGTTTTGTGACAAAGTTTTCTCTCCAGGCCCTTTTTATGTGGAAACCATCACAACTCTTTTGGATCAGTCCATCATTTTGGTATGTGAGTGCTCTCACCTTTTGCTGTACCAGTGCAAGCCCACGTAAGCTACTGGCCACTATCAGGTTTCAGGCCAACCTAGAAAACTGCGGTGATTATTGTAGACAGGTGAGCTGAAGCCCAGCCAATCAGGATTGCCCCACCCTTGTTGCTAAGACCTGCTTTTGCAGTGCCCCACCTCGTAGGGAAGTAGTGTGACAGATAATACACCTGACTCTTACCTCCCCCTTTCTGTACATATTCCCCCTTAAAAAAAGAGTAGAAGCACCCACAAGAACATGTTGGTTTACAGTCATTAGCTTCCATCCCACCCCCATCCAGGACACTACAGGACCCTTCTAGGCCATCTCTCTGGGTTCTGGTGTTGGCTATTCACCCA
>JAKSZP010012919.1:0-11226 GCA_022478985.1 Massospora cicadina
TTTATTAACAGAGCTTGTAGATCGGCTCTGGTCGTGAATATGTTATAAATTTTTACCAAGCTCTCCTTCTCTCCCTCGAAAGTCTGATCTTCCAGATTTATACGTGACAACACATCCGCTACCACGTTCTTCTTTCCTGGAATGTATTCCCATTTCAGGTCATATTCTTGTAGGGCGAGTACCCACCTAGCCAATCGGCCGTGACTCAACTTGCACCTACGAAGGAACGAGATGGATTTATGATCAGTTCGTACCGTGACTTGATATCCGAGAATGTACGTCCGGAACTTGCTGCATGCGAACACCACGCTCAGCAATTCCTTTTCTGTCACACTGTAGTTCTTTTCGCACTGATTCAGTGTGCGACTAGCGAAGCTTATTACCAGATGTTGTCCCTCCTCATCTTCCTGGTATAAAGTTGTTCCTAAGCTCAGGTCGCTAGCGTCACAGTTTAAAAAGAATGGTTTCTTAAAATCTGGGTGACGAAGTATAACACTCTCCAGAAACTTCTCTTTTATCAAGCGGAAAGTAAGATCTTGATCTTCACCCCAAGTCCATTTGTTCTTAGCAGATAACTGTGGTTGAAACTTGGCGGTCAACTCGGAATATCGGCTCTGAAACTTCCTGTAATAGTTACAGAGTCCGAGGAAAGATTGTAATTGTTTCCTGTTTCTTGGTTGCGGGAACCTCTGAATTGCCTCCACTTTCTCTGCTGACGGGGTAATACCTCTATCGTCTAGGTTGAAACCTAAGAATTGTACTTCGCGCGCTATGAACTTGGATTTCTCCAACTTCAGAGTTATGTTGTTCTGCGCTAATTTGCTTAGTACATATTCTACTCTGTAACAGTGCTCCTCCCAGGTTTCGGATGTAATGAGTAAGTCGTCAACATAGACGGTGGTAAATTGGAGCGCTTCTTGTCCAAGAATCTGGTCCATGCATGCCACAAAGATGGCGACAGAATTGACAAGTCCGAAGGGCAGTCTCTTGAACTGGTAATTGCGCCCTTCGAAAATGAACGCCACGTACTGACGGCTTTGTGGATGCAGCTCTACTTGCCAATAACCACATACAGTGTCCCAGGTACTGATAAACTTAGTGCCATGAAAACGTTTTAAGATCTCCTCTATTTCACCGGGTGAGGTTCTGTCATTCACAATTGTTTTGTTCAACTCGCGCGCATCTAAACAGAGCCGGACTTGTCCGTCTTTCTTGGGAACAGCAATAATTGGACTAGTGTAAGGTGATTGACTAATCTCAATTATGTCATTTTCTATCATCTTATTTATCTCTGTTCTCACGGCTTCTTTGAGCGACTGCGCGATTGGATATGACCTCCGGTTAAACTCTACGTTTTCTTTGAATTCGAAGTTGGCACTGGTAGTTTTTTACCTTCCCTGGTTCATCTGAAAACACTGCCTTGTATTTCTCATATATTGCTGATTAGACGATCAGCTAGATGTTGGTATTTTCTTGTTATCGCTTCCGCACTGGAAATCCCGTATTTCTTGGATTTTAACTGACCATAAATCCTCTCCTCCATGGTTGTATATAATGGGTTTAGAAAGAGGGCTGTTTCTTATAATATTAATTTTACGAAGTTGTTGATGTATAGGGCTGGGAAGTATAGTTGTGCCTCCTACCAGATCTGCGGTCCATGTTACTCCGTCTGGGAAAAGTGATACTCTATCTAAATTAAGATCGATTACTGGCGGAATATCTTCGAAGAATATCGCAACCGACTAAGTATGTCAAATGGTAATCCGGTGGCGATTAAAAATTCCATGTCTAAAGCTATATCACGGCTAACGACACTTAAGGAAACTTGCTTCCTAATGGTTTTATTCTGGCGGCCAGTTGCACCTATTAACACAATGTTGTTGACTGGTAACATTGGCAAAGTTTTTCCACATGTACTCTGTATTCTCTCCAATTCATTGGCGTTTATTATTGAAATATTTGCACCTGTGTCTATCATTATTTTAGCGGGAACTCCTTCCACCTCCGCTGTTATATAAATTATCTCATTATTATTGTTGCTGAGACTCTTCTCGTTCTCTTCCAAAAGTTCAGTTCGTATGTCTTTCAGATAATGGTTACTTATTATAGTGATGTTTTTATTATTGTTTGCTTGTTGCAATCATCCTTTTCTAACCCAGGAAGTATAAGCAGTAACGGGTCATTGTTGTTGATTACTGCCTCCTCTCGTTTAAAGTATTTTGGTCATTGTTTATGTTATTATTGACCGAGGCATCGTTCGGGAAACTCTGGTTTGTTTCCTGACGTTCTGTACCCTGGTTGAGGTTTAACGCCCTGTTCTGTTGTCGGCCAAGATCCTCCAGGCTGGTACTTCTTCTTCCCTGTTCGTGTCTTGGGCCGTCTCGTTCCGCACTCCTCCATCTTCGGTCGGCGCCGTGGAAGCTGCTCCTCCTCGGTTGATAATATCTCCTGGGTCCGCGATCTTCTGCTCTTATAAAATTTACCCTAGGGCGCGACACTCGGTTATTATTATTGTTATTATTGTTATTACTAAAATTATTATTATAGTAATTTCGGTTAGGTGGGTAAGGTCTGTCACCATTATTGTTGGGATATGGATTTCTCTGACTGTATGGGACATTATTATTTTGTTGATAAAAATTGTTTCTATTATTTGGATAGGGGTTGTTATTCCTAATACGCCGTTAAAATTACCGTTAAACTGGTTATTACGCGGCGGGTTGTTAGGGCCGTCGTAATTACTGGGCTGGTTCCGGTTACTGGGATGGTTATTGCCGTTATTGGGGTAGGTATTCGGCCTTGCTTCTGGTCTCTCATTTCTCTTCCTGCTCTGCCGATAATACTCCTCGTTTTCATATCCCTCTAATAACTCGGTCATCGCCTGGATCGTCTTGATCTGGCTACCTCTCCGGGCCCTGATAATGTCTTCATCATAGTGATATGATATTTTGTTCACTAAACACTCTTCTGGTATTGCCGGCTCGAGGTGTTTTGCCATGCACACCTTCCCCAAGAAATATGCTGTCATGCTGCTGCCTAATTGTGCCCTGTATCTTCCATTACATATATTGTCACGGATCAAGTTCTGGGTGGTCTCAGACCAGTATTTTGTCTTAAACATTTTCCGGAACTGTTGGTAGTCGGAAATTTCACTCCGGTTGGCCATCCACCAATTATCTGTTATGTCTCGGAAAGACTCATCTAATATCTCCCTGCTATGGCTCCATTGAGTAATTTTATGCTTGGTGAAATATTCTTCTACCCTAGCCAGGAACTCCATCGGCTTACGTTTGTATTGCCGGAAGTTGAGCCACTCTCGGCTTTCGTTGACGGGCAATCCGGTGAAATGAGTCGGTCTGTTTCTTATCGCTTCCATCTCCTCTCGGCTTTGTCGCACCTGACCGGTGATATTGGTCATGGTCTCTTGCATATCATTACACCGTTCTGTGACTTGGTTGCGTACTTTTCCGAATTCTTCTTGATTTTCCTTCCTCTGTTCTTCTACTTTCCTACGGCTATGTTCTTCTATATTTGTGAACTTGATGTTCACCACTTCTTTAAACTCTTGCACCTCCTTTTCGGTCTGGTTGCACTTTCCATCAATCTCTCGAATCTGTCGATTGACCATTATGTTTTCTTCTTCCATCTTCTTATTCATCGCTTTCTTGTTAACATTGATTTCCTTATTCAGTTCTTCTCGCAACAATTCCATTCTTTCGTCCAGTTTGTCCAAATTCTCCTGATTGACCTCTCTTAATTCTTCTCTTAAAATTTGATTGTCCTCTCTCAATTCTTCCAATTTCTCCCCCATCTTCTCTTCCAACTTCTTGTTATCTTCTTTCAACTCTTCCTTCAATTGTCGGTTGTTCTTCTCTATCTTCTTCCTGGTTTCATCGATTTTCTGATTGGTGTTTTCAATTTTATTAATCAATTCTTCTTTAGTCGACTTGAATTCTTCCTTGAACGATTGGTTGTCTTCCTTCAATTCTTCTAACTTCTTCCCCATCTCTTCTTCCATCTTCTTGTTGTTTCCTTCTTCAATTCTTCTATGTTTTTTCAACTCTTCTTTTGTGGATTTTTCAAATCTTCTTCTTCATCTTCTTTCATTCTCTTCCATCTTCTTCCTGTTTTCTTCCATCTTCCTTCCATCTTCTTTTCTTCTTCTTTCTTCCATCTTTTTATTTGTTTTTCGATTTTATTTCCCAAATCTTCTTTCAAAGACTGGTTATCACTTCCATTTTCTTACTCAAGTTTTCCTTCCATTCCATTTCAGGAACATTTTCTTCCATTTTTTCTTTCCATTTTGAACATTCTTCATCATTTTTCTGGAACATTTCATTCTTGATGTATCTCCTTCTCTCTGTGGGTTTTTCCTTGTTCCTGGACATTGACTTCCCCTGTCTGTGTGGGCATCTCCGGTTGTTCCTCTGGTTGTTCAGTTTGTTTGGACAACACCGGTGGCAATAACTCTTCCACATCTACTGGCGTCGCCTCTTTATTGTCCATGTCGATTTCTATTTCTTTTTCGGCCTCCGCCGCCCGTTTCTTAGATGTTGCACGTCGTTGCATTTTCCCTTGAATTTCTCTGGCTTTGTAGCTGTTGCCTAGCTCCAACTTTTATGATAATAAATAATCAAGCCCCACTGTTTGGGCTAGCCAATTTGTAATAAATATAATTCTGTGTGTGTTTAATTGGTGTGTTTAATTGGTGTGGCTCTCGACGTCTTACTGGCCTGAAACACTTCCTTAAGTTTCCCAGCTGGTCGAGTCCCAATGGTAGCAAGACCTGTCGAGTAGCGTAATGTTGATGAAGAAATATATGTTCAGCTTCACCAAAAGTTTCAAAACAAAAATTGTTGTTTTGAAGAAAAATTAAAAAAAAAATTATGTTAAAAAAAAAATTTTTAATTAAAAAAAAAAATTTTTTTTTTTTATTAATTAATTAATTATAATCAATTAATTAATATATGGCTGTGAAGTTTTAAAAAGTGTAATGCTCTTCTGAAAAATTTTATTAAAGTTTTGGTATATTTTAAATAAACTATCACCACTCATAAGATTGTCTTCAAACCAATCGATACTTGTTTACCTTTTTATTTTTTAGGTTATCTTCACTTATAGGTGGTAAAGTCCTGGTAGATTATTAATTAAAATTATATTAGTGGTAATTAGTAATATTTATGAAATAAAGAACTATTTAGTGTTGAAAAGTATTAATGTTTTATTAGTTAATTGCAATATTGACTCTTATCGATTATAATATCGACTCTCAGGATATCGAAAAAGTTACAAAGTATATTATATAAAAATCATACAGGGTTCTTTAAACAGCCAATTATTATCAAAGTCAGAGAAATCGGGCTAATATTTAAAAAGTATAACGTTACAACAAATTAATAATTATTACTAAATACAGACATTGAATAATAATTTGAAAATAAAATAATTTGTTTTCACCAACAGCTGTGTTGAACTAGGAGAAGGCATTGAGATTGTCAAAGCAAATGGCTGCCATCAAGTTGATCAAAATGTCGCTCGTTCCTGCTACGTTCCAAATAATGTATTTTCTGGCAGTATTCCTGTTCTGGTGTCTGCAAATCTCTTGTTAAATGTTGTGTAGTGCCTGGTGTAATGTTTCTGGGTTGTATTTAGTGTATCCGTGTAATTATAAGTTCAAACACTTTTCCCCGATTCCGACACTAATTTGGTTAATGTATTATACAGTTTTCTGGTGTTTTGTGGTGTTTTTCGGAGTAGATATGTATTGTTCAGTGTTATTTAGTGTTTCTTGATTGTTTCTGTCATAATGTGATAGTTCTAGAAGTATTTTATAAGTCACTCGCGATTTCACAAAAACGTACTATTCACCGACTCGCTTTACCGTTGTAAGTTAGGTTAGATCGTTATAAACGCTTGTCATGTTAACCGTTCAAATACCAATAATCAACTATCTATTTCCTTCAGTTTCAATTAAACTCTTAGCCAATATAATATTATTCTTAACATTGTTCAAATATATTTTCACATCCTGTGCATATTTAAAATTTCACTATATAATTGCCTAAACTTTGGTTATTTATCAATTTTATTCACTAGATGTTATTTAAATTAATCTTTCAGTTCATTCGGCTTATTTTCAGATTAAATAATGCCGTTTTATAGTGTTTTCTGTCCAAAATTAGTAATTTTACTTTCATTTTGTATTCTCTGAAAAGTCAAAACATTTCCAAAATTTACTTCCTGTCATTATGTAAATTCAGCCATTTTATCAGTTATATTTAATATTAATAATCTTATATTGTATTAAAAGGTTTATATTCCCTTATTTTCTTGTAATTAATTGAATTAGTTGTATTAAAACATTATTCTGGAATATATGACTCCCATGTCCAAATTTCTGAGTTTAGTCATTTTCATTTTTATTTATAATTCTGAATATAATTTTATAAAATCTTTCTAAATGGTATGTGCAATTATATGGCTTGATCTCAAGTTTATTTTGTCTAAACCCCTTTTGTTTATTTGCATTTAAATGAGTAATTTCTCTGTTTTGATGAAGTTTGGTTTTCATTCTTTGGCCTAGATTTTTTAACAATTTTTTCTTACAAATATTTTTACAAACAATATATGATGTGTGATACCCTCTCTGACTTTTAAATATAGTATTATAAATTAAACATTTTTTCAAATTACACAATAACAATTAGTATTGGTTACAATACAAATAACAGTTAAACAAATAAAGAATATTTTTTAAATAAATGGTTGTCTTCAACATTCAGACATTTTACAACAAAATCCTTATTTCTAACATGGAAATATGGTTTACAAAAAAGGTTTTTTACTAACTAACATCTTAATTACTCTCTACTATTTACAAGTAGTAATTATTTTTACAGTTCTGATGTTAGTTGTATCAGACCCAAACAAATGGCCTTATATCTAATACATTTTTAAACATTCTTATACTATATACATAAAAACCTTATATCTATATTCTTATTTCTAACTATTATTATAAGTAGGATTCTACAGTTTTTATACCGTCTTTTAAATATTGTCTTTGGGGAATTGTACCCTGTCATTAATAAATAAATAGTATAAATTGTTCAAAAGTATTATGAAATCTGTTTTTCTTTTTGCATATAAAACAAAATGTTATTTTAAACAGATTTATGTCTTATAAAGTAACATATTGTCACAGTACACATTTTAAGTCATTGAAAGTTGCATATTTCATTGTATTCAATGTTTGTGATTGCCAAGAATGAAACACAAGGTTTATTTTTTATAATACCCAAAACTATCACTGGTTCACTTTGCACTTTTATATTATGTTATTGCTAAATGGTCGTATAGTCTTATTAACATAATAAATTGGTTAGTGTTTTACAATGGAGATTTGTTCCATGGGTACTATATTATTGTTTCATCTTGGTTCACTGGCAACTTTTACTTTATACACTTCTCTCTCTTAATTTTATATACATGTGGTTTTTATTTCGTTATACTTTTATTTTTAAATATTTATTTTGGGGATATGGGGATTTGGGTGTCTTTTATAAGAGCATGACATCTTCTTCAGGATGCTGCCTTCTTCTTCTTTCATCAGTCTTCTTTTCTTCTGTCTTCTGGGACTGGTATCTTCTCCATCTTCTTCTTGATGCCATCAGGTTTCTTGGGATCTTCTCCATCTTCTTCTTTATTTCTTCATCTTTCTTTATTTTAGAAATACACCACCTGTATTGGTTGATCTTGGCTTATTCAGGGTTTCTTTTCTATTTATTCTTCCTCGTTGTGGGTTTGGTCATATTCTGTACTGCTTTGTTATTTACTTTTTACCTTCCTGGGTTATAATTTGAAAACCTTTGGTTATGAGACTGGTTTTGGATGACTCATCACTAGTAACTCATTTTATTTGAACTTGTATTTTTTTAAATAATAATGATTTCTTTCCACAGTTGCTATGAATTAATTATTTATATTAAACTTAATGCTTTCTTCCAAATTTAAATATTATAATTTTATTATTCTAATGATCAATTGCCATTCAATATTATGCATATATCTGTCACGTTACATAATTCATTTTCTTCTCCATTTTTATATCGACTTTTTTATATTAGAGTTTAATTAATTTTATATATATAGTTACTTGTTTTACTACTGATCCTTTTCGGATAGTTAGTGTCTTCTGAGATATATTATTATTGTAATACATTTTCTTTCTTTATAAACTTCGTGTTGCATCCTTGGGATATTAATTCCCTAACATTCCCTATCACGTGGGCTGGGGCAGATCAGAGGGGCACTGTACGCTACACTTCTCTGCTGGCCATACACCACTTCTATAAATTGAGTACAGAGGCATATTCATCTCTGCTCAAAAAACATAATGCTGCTGGAATTATCTTCAGTCAGTCATCGAATAAATAAATAAAAAGTAGTCTCATTTTCGACTAATAAAAATATCTTTGGATTCTTCACTTCGTAGTCTCTCAGATTATCTCACATTTTCTATCTTAATAAATCTTCATAATTATTATTATACTCATTATATATATATTTTTCAAAACTCTTAACTTGTCTGATATATTTATTTTAATTATGGTTGAAAACCTTTCTTTTAATAATTCTGGTTACTGGTTACAGTGTAACTCTCTTTCTTCTCCATCTGAATTCTCTTTATACTTTCTTCTGGTTACTCATAGTGTTAGCATGGTCTTTATATATAGTATTTTCTTATTCATTATTTGAATGGTCTTAATATATTATATTTAATTTTTTAAATTTGTATCTTTATATTAGATATACAGGTTGTTATATTGATCATTTTATTTAAACATTTTGGTTCTTTCCTTTCTCTTAGAAAGTTATTAATCCGCCTTCGCATTCATTAACATTAATTCATTTATATTATATTTCATGTGGTATTTCTTCTCTTTGCATTTCATATAGGTCTTATTATTATCATTTGTTCAAAATCATCTTCTCCATATGTTTGGTATGAGTTGTTCTTCTTTGCTCTTAATTAACTGTTTTCATTATCGTTTCATAAGTAATTAGTCTCTTTGCTTCCAAATTTTTTCCTTCTCTTGCATATTACACTCTTTTTTGTTATTCTTCTCTACTCCTTCAAATGCTATTGTGAATATCTAGCATTTATTCTGGATTAAAGTTAATTCTCTTTTCTGAATTAATCACTTTATTTTCTTCTCAATTCAATTATAATTGACACATAATTATTTTTGGAACTTGGTTAGTTTTAATGTAAAATTCAAACTATTCTTTTTATTTAATTGAAAAATATTTCTCATAAATCCTTGTAATATGTTGATCTTATCTTGTTTCAAAGTTCTGACGTTCTATCAACATTCAAATTCTGTTTAATTCATTTATTCCCAGAATTGTTTCATTCAAAATTGTTTATAGTAAGTGATCTTACTATTATTTCTGAATGTTTTGGTATTTCTCTAAATTCAAATTCTTCTTAATTATTTACCATAAAAGTTTTCTCAAAACTTAGTTATAGTAAGTTGGTCTTACTTCATTTTTAAATTTTTTGTATATTAAATTCAAAATTTCTTTCTTCTTAATTCTTCCAAAAGTTTTTTCTCAAAATTCAGTGGTAGTAAGATGTGCTTACTTAATTTTAAATTTTTTAAAATTCTCTCTTTTCAAAATTCTCTCTCTTTCTTTTTCTTTCTTCCATAAAGTTTTTTCTCAAAATATTAGTTGTAGTAAGATGTTCTTACATTTATTTTAAATTTTTATGTACTTATTATTCAAAATTCAAAATTCTTTCTTTTTTTTCTTCCATAAAGTTTTTCTCAAAATATTAGGTTGTAAGATGTTCTTACATTATTTTAGAATTTTTTTTTGTTATTAAATTCTCAAAAATTCTTTTCTTTCTTTCTTTTTCTTCCATAAATGTTTTCTCAAAATATTAGGTTGTAAGATGTTCTTACATTATTTTAGAAATTTTAAAATTTAAAATAATTCAAAATTCAAAACTCACAACTCATTCTTCATAATATTTCTTCATAGAAGCTTGATTGTACACTCCTTTGATTTTTCCTGAAACGATTTCCCTCAACTCATATGTATTGTTATGCTTATCATTTACCACAACATATGGTATTTTTTAGGAGGACTTTTTCACCCTCTTTATATGTTACTATACGCCCTATTGCCTTCTGGTATTTGGCTTGCCGTTTTTCCTGATCTTCTGCTACCTTGTTGTAAAACTCTCAACTGGTTGAATTTCCGATTATTGTTTGTTGGAAATTCAATGATTTGTTCAATTTCTCGGGGAGTCGGCTTCTCATACATGGCTGAGTATGGTGGAATTCCTATAGCTGGATGGTGGGCGTAATTTAGGAATGTTTCTGTCGCTGCTAGGTACTCTTGCCACTTTTTCTGTTGGTTGTGACAGTACGTGCGCAAGATCCTACCCACTTCTCTCAGTACTCTCTCAGCCGGATTGCTACTTGGGTGGTAGACTGACGTCTTATACGTTTTGATCCCAAGTGCTAATAAAGTGTCTCGCCATCTCCTCCCCTTAAATTGTGTACCATGGTCGGTAATAATGGAAGATGGTCTACCGATCTCTGGCACATACAAATCGATAATCACCGCCAAGAACCTTTGCTGTTGTTGCCCGATTAACCGGATATAGCTTTATATACTTGGTGTAGTGGTCCATTATGATTACCAAGTATTTATATCTGTGTCGACCACCGCTACGGGGAAATGGCCCGCAGATATCCAAAAACACTTTTTCCAGTTTTGCGTTTGAAGTTATTGGTATCATGATACCCTCTGTCTTTTCATTGTTTATTTTGGCACATTGGCAGATCTTACAGGACTTGATGTATGTTCTCACCTTGCGGTTGATATTCTTGATCTTACAGTTTTCCTCTAGAGCCTGTATCACTTTTAACGCTCCCATGTGACCATACCTGACATGGTAATCGATGATGACCTCCTTTTCGATTTGGTGTGGGATTATCACCTTCCATGTCTCATCGTCCAAGGCCGTTTTTATGAATAAAATTCCTTTGTTAAGGTGGTAATATTTAGAAATGGTTTCATCATTGGCTTCCAAACGACTCATGATGTTTTTCAGCTTAGGATCAGACTGCTGATGGATTCGAATATTTATTAATAGAGCTTGTAGATCGGCTCTGGTCTTGAATATGTTATAAATTTTTACCAAGCTCTCCT
>JAKSZP010012920.1:0-11183 GCA_022478985.1 Massospora cicadina
CCCTGACATAAGCACACTTTTGCAAGGGGTAGAGAGCCAGGAAGCCAATATAGAGACATTTTTATATTTTTCACTACATGTGATTATTTCAATTCAGACTTGCCTGATCAATCTCCTGAAAAGGTTTCCAGGTGCAACCAAAAGGTTTTGATATCCCACTATTAAAGGCTCAATCCTTAAATGGGAATCATGACTCATCTTGTTATCTTTTATTAATAACTCTCCTCAAAATCCAGTAAGAGTGGAGTTAGGGCCATATGAACATTCATGAACTTAATTGACTACCACTCTTATTTACATTAGCAATGTATAAGAGTTCATCTTATGAGTAACACGATAGTGAAATGACCATAGGGCGTTGATCTTGTTTTGTTGAACTCTTGGTCGATAGTGATAGAACATGATCAGATCTCCTAGCTTGAAGGTCACCAAGGCGGGCCTAATAGCATTAGTGTGAGCCATCTCATTAATTGTAGTCACAATAATCCTTTTGGTAGCAAGGGCTTAAACTGGATAATTTCATCCACAAATGATCTCTTAGTTAGTTTAGAAATTCTTGAGCATTGATGAGTCCAACAAATGTTTAACACTTTTTTGTTAATTAGGGTGCAAATTTATATAGGATTTCTAAGAGGGACATCTTGATTATCCACTGATTGCTTATTTGATAAACCAATTGGCTCTGGGAAGATAGTTTGTAAGCGCATAGGGCCAGAGGATGCTTTCTTTTTTAAGATAGAAACTAAACTCCTAATAGCATATTCCACCACCCCATTGGAAGATGGATTATATGGAGAGGCAAATTCTGATTTGTTACAAATAGAGAGGCTAGCTCTTGAATTTCCTGAGAGATGAAATTGAGTCCATTGTCTAATAATAAAAATCTGTGGGCAACTCTGCTGAGCAAAAACAGACCAAAAGAGAAACAAGGCTTTATCCTTTAGCAGTTGCAGCTAGCACAAAAATCGCCTCTAGTCAATATGGTCAAATGGTCTTTGTCTAAAAGAATATATTTTTTCCTATTTAAGCTAGTTGGTAATGTACCCAATTTATCAATATTGGCAACATTGAAGGTTCTCAATAAAACATGCCTTGATGTTGGTAATAAGGATAGCTAATATTGTGTTTGACAAGTTAAACAAGCCTCTATCAATCTATGGATAGACTCAACCATCTATTCCTAATAGCGAAACTTTATTAGCCATTTATATGTCTTTTCATCACTCTACATCCCACAGTTAGATAAAATTCAAGAATTACTCAGTATGTGAAGAAGAGCATATATATGTAGGCCACTTTCTATCTACTTCTTTGTATAGCATTCCCTCTCAGATCAAAGTGTCTATAGTCTTGTTCCACAACTATGCTTAGTCCTTGAGCCTCTAATTACCGCTTCTCCAGTCATCCAATTATATTTTTCAACTGATCTTCTTCAATGTTCAATACAAAAAGTATGGGTATCCTTGAGAGCCCATCTACACATAAATGTATCACCCCAATGTAGACAATGGTAAAGTCATAATATGTAAGTGTAAGGTCCATATAGCTAATCTGCCATCATGTCCTTCATTTGTTGCAACCATTGAAGTTAGGGGTGGTCATTGATGATTATTGATTTGGTTCCATACAAATATAGTTGATAATTTAAATCCTTGGTAGTATTGCTAGGCAATCTCATTTGGTAACATTATAGTTTTTTAGCCTTATTCAAGGTTTTGATGTAGTAAGCGAATAAATGGTCATCTAGATTCTCAAGTGTTGAGCTAAAATGTCTCCAACTGCCACATAACTAGTATCAGTGAATAATAGACATGTGCTATCATAATATGGGTGAACTAGGATAGGCTTTGTACAGATGACAGTTCTCAGCATAAAAAAAGCCTGTTTGTTCTTGGGTCACCATTTAAAGGTACCCTTGTTTATAATAGATAAATTAGAGGCTTAGTTAGGTTAGTGAACTGATGGATAAACTAGTAATAGTAACCTTCCTTTCCAAGGAAAACTTTGTTTTACTTCAAACTCTGGGGCCTGGCATCTTCTCAATGACTACAATTTATTAAAAAAGGACTGGATGCACATCTTTGAAACCTTACTCTATGAGGCATTAATGTTAGATTGAAAAAAGAGCATTTCAAAGATTTAAGTTAAGAAATGCCTTTTTAAGAAGTTAGACTTTTACCTGAGCTAATTAAGAAACTATAAAATGTTCTTGATAATACCATAATGTTATTGAGATGAACAAGGGCACAGAATAGTTAAGTCTTCCAGAATCAAGTCCATCTCTTGTTGTAATGTGTAAAGCGCATCACAAAGCCCTTAGGGGCATCCTGGCTGGCTTAAACATTTCTTAATTAGTATAAGAGTGCACTTAAATTGATCCTCATGATCTAGATCTACTGCAAGTAGCAACTGGCAAGAAACATTGTAGAGAAGTATTGCAATTAAGCAAGTAAATGGTGTCACTCATTGCATTGATGCAGTGAATTGCTATCTTTTCTCTGAAGGTTTAAGATTTTGGTAGTCCATCACAACCAGATGACTACATTTTTCTTTTAAACTATCAGGAGAGGGGAGGAGCAGGGTACAACAAGGAACAGTAGTCCAGAATAGAATAACTGCTTAAATTTAACAGCCACTTTTACTTATTTACCCTTGCTCTTTCAATAGGGATGGGACTGATTAGGTTTAATATATCCAGTATCCAATGACGTAGGACTTCTTTCATCTTTCCAAAAACATAGTAGGGTCAAGAAAGGGTTTGAGTATTATTCTAATAAACAGCTTGATTTGGTTGTTGTTCTCTGATCAACTCTATATCTATATATGTCTCAACCAGGGATATAAATGGAGAAGATTCCATCCCAAAATCTTGTAAACTCCCAACTTGAATAATACATTGATCTTCTCTACAAGTAACAAGCAAACGTAAGCAACCAGATTATTGGGTTCCACTTTCTTAGTTTTATTGGTTAAATTTACAAAAACATGAATAGGATTCCAAGATATAGCAAGCTAAAAGTTATTGGAAAGGTCAGGGATTCCTTCAAAGATAGATTCACCATCCTTAAATCCTACTAAATGCCCTTGCAGAATATTAAAATGGACCTTGGTGTTGGCTACAACTAAGATTTAAGTGGTATTATGGCTGGCCTACGTATATAAAAAAGCATACCCTCATTGTAATGGATTGAGTGGCACCTGATCCATACATTGCTTCAGATCAGTCAGTACTGGATCTGAATATTGGATTCATAGGAAGGAACCCAAACTTGAGGGAATTGGAGAAAGGGAAATTTGACTATCTGAAGCCAAGATGCATCCAAGTCAATATGACATTGGACTTACAAGTGGCATGGACAATGATTTAGTGGGATATGGAATATTCTCCTGGGATGTGCTGGTCAGTTTATGAGAGTCTAGCATAGGAGAAAGCTTATTTGATATTAGCAAAGTACTATTTATTTGGGGATAGGCTGGCCTGAATGGCCAGTTGAGTCTTCTACAAAACCCCTGAAAAATCAAATAAAGAATTGCTTGCATATAAGAAATATTATTTTATTTTGAATAATATATCAGATTGAAGATTTGGGCTCCACTAGTGAGCTTGGTATAGCATTGGCGTAAAATCTCAGAACTCTCCTACAGTGTGTGGACAGTGATCTGAGGGTGTGTGGCAATGAATAAACTCAGCGGATGGGTTTGGGGATTAACTCCGGAAGGCTGGTCCCTAGTAGAGTCAGCTATGAGGCTCTTACTTCCCAATTTCCTTGTAGAATATTGGTGCAAACCCGTTTGTTACATTAGACAAACTCAAAATTTTCTAGGTCAATCTTGAGGTGGCCTTGAGAGGAGGCTCTGGAAGGGGAGGAAAAGTCTTGCCATGCGTTGAAGGAGGTGGATGTTCTGGAAGGGGAGTATTGGTTCTGCTGTGGTCTGAATGAAGTGTCACGAGTTCAGTGTCAGGTGTGGTTGTCTCAAGTGTCTAGAGGAGCTGGGGATGAAGTGTACCAAGGGGTGGACGAAATGGCGCATGCCATGGCAGATATTAAGGAAAATCAATGGTAAAGTATGGTGCGGGCAGTGGCCCAGCAGAAGCAACAGGCAGATCCATGAAGGGCATCCAAAGGAGCTGTGGATGATGTGTACAGGGAGGCGGACAAAATGGCGTTTGCCATGGTGGATATTGATGATCTTTGGGAAGGTGTGGAGCGGGTGGTGGCCCAGCAGAAGCAACAGGCAGATCCATGAGGAGCATCCAGAGGTGCCATGGATGGAGTGTACTGGGAGGTGGATGAGATGGCATGTGCCCTGGTGGATACTGAGGAGAAGTTATGGGGAAGTTTGGAGCAGGCGATGGCCCACCAGAAGTGACAGGCGGATCAACAAAGAGCACCAGATCTGGAACTTGAGAGATGGGATAAGGACTGGCCACATGTGCGAGTAAAGTGGAAAATTGATCTGGAGGAGGAGCTGGCGTGGCAAATGGGAGAAGATGGCGCACAGTGCCCAGGGATGGTCCAGGAGTTCTGTGTTTCACAGGGGGGTGATGTAACGGATTGGGTGGCACTTGATCCGTACATTGATTTGGATCAGTCAGTACTGGATCCAAATATTGGATTCATAGGAAGGAACCCAAACTTGAGGGAATTGGAGCAAGGGAAATTTGACTATCTGAAGCCAAGATGAATCCAAGTCAATATGACATTGGACTTATGAGTGGCATGGATGATGATTTGGTGGGATATGGAATCTTCACCCAGGATGTGCTGGTCAGTTCAAGAGATCCTAGAATAGGAGAAAGCTTATTTAATATTAGCAAAGTACTATTTATTTGGGAATATGCTGGATTGAATGGCCAGTTGAGTCTTCTACAAAACCTCCAAAATAAAATTAAGAATTGCTTGCATATAAGAAATATTATTTTATTTTAAATAATATATCAGATCAAAGATATGGGCTCCACTAGTGAGCTTAATGTGGCGTTGGTGTGGATCCTGTAACTCTTCTGCAGCGTGTGGACAGTGATCCAAGGGTGCGTGGCAATTAAGGAACTCGGTGGATGGGTTTGGGGATTAACTCCGGAAGGCTGGTCCCTAGTAGAGTCAGCTATGAGGCTCTTACTTCCCAATTTCCTCATGGAATATTGGTGTGAACCCATTCGTTACACTTATGATTGTCCAGTATAGCAAGTGTTATTTGAAAATGCATGCCCCTCACATGATACTCTACATTTTTTAATATCTTATTTATTATTCAAAAGGGAAGGCTTGACCTTTTATGTAAGGCTTAATGTCCCAAGAGGTCTTAAACAACAGTGGAACTATATGTCTCAAGAGGGATAAAAATCCACCATCATTGTGTACTATAGCAGATTAGTTGTGGAGAAATTTAGGCTCATAGAAGGAGATTTTAACTTAATATTATCCAGGGAAACAGTTGAGGTATTTAGAGCCAACTTACAAACTGGATAGGCAATGATGAATAGTCCCCAATAGATCAAGTACATTATGGTCCAGCCATGCCAAAATCCATGTAGTGGGGCAAGGCAGGGTCAGTCTTGATGCGTTTCATCAGATTTAAAAAGATTAAATTTAAATGGGAGACTTTGTCAACAAAAGCGTGAACAGGGACCTTATGAACATGAACAGCAACTAAAGTTACCAAGCTCTTGAACTGAGGGGGCAAGGCAAAAAACATAGGAGTGTCATTGAGTAAAGAGTGAAGTTATTAATTTCTTTATTACTAAGGGATACAAATCCATCTCCTGTAGGTATAATAACGTCAGATTTAATAGGACTATTCAAGGTATGTTAAGACACTATAAGAAGGTCAGCATGGAGCGTCTCATCCTTCATGAAGACTGCCCTATTCCCCCCACCATGCCAAGTTTCATTCATACGTTTTGGCATTATGGCAGAATACATTGCAGAAAGTGCAATGAGGCTATAGATTCTTCTGATCATTGACCACTTGATTAAGAGATCAGTTGAGGTAAGTTGATATAGGGGCATTCAAAATTAGCAAGGAAGCTGGTATCTCTTTAAGGATTACATTGATCTCAAATGCTAATATGTATACTTTTGTGTCCAATTATATGCATTTGGGCATTAGGATAAGATGCATGGAAGAGGTCATAAAGGTTATACTGTTGATTAGGGTGACTTGGTAATTAGTAACAAAGGGTCAAGCCTGGGAATAGACCTAACTGAAAATTGTATAGGTCTCTCTCCCCTGTTCAAATAGATAGTCATGAACGTCTGATTCTTATTGGAAAGGGTCGTGTTGTTGCCAAACTCCTGAATTAAGGCAGTAGAAACTTGATCTCACGTTTGGTAGTCCTTCAGGTGACTCTTCATGATTTTGCAAGCCATTCATTTCAGGCAAGTTAAATAGTTTTTCCCTTTTGGAGGTTAGTAGCTTCCTCAATATAGCTCTCATAAGCATATAGGATGAAGTCTATAATTTCTTGGCCTAAGGTGAATATTTCTTTAAACTAGGTATAAAGTTAGCTATGATAAGATTAAAGTGAGTTGCCAGGCTTTGCCTTAGTGTGTGTAATTCTTAAAATTTGGGTTTCCAAAAAATTTATTAACTAAAGACTCCTATTTATATTACTTTCTGTTTTATAAATTGAGAATGTGCTAGCGTAGTGGGAATGGCATCTACTATCGCACCTAATGATGAAGGTTTAAACCTGGCCATGGCAGAAAATTTGTTTTCTCTGCCAAGAGAATAGCAATACATGTGATTCATACACCATGCCTCAGTCCAACATATGAATTAGTGAAGTAAGATTATGCAATCTAAGCCAACCAGAACACACACAGGAAAAATTTCACCCAGTACTTGAGTTTTTCCTCCAATCCTATATTCTTACACCCTATTCAAAATCATTGTGGTATACTGTCACAAGGTCAACCCACCTTGAATAATTAAACATATCTCTATAAAATGATGCTTTGGCAGGGAAAAGGCCCAAAATCATTACCATCTTTAAGATTATATAACATCAAACAATTGCAATCACCAACCAAAGATAACAAACATAATTAGGATAAATTGCCTTAACAAACACTACTCAACATTTTTAGGGTAATTTCCCTACTAAAGATTAGCCCTTATTTTATCTAGCACCTATTAAAGTGACAGACGTTCCATCTAATAAAATACTTTATAAACCTCTTATTTATTTTTATAGTTAAAATAAATACTTGTTTGGGACATCTGAACCTAAAGATAGGTTTTACCTTCATAAAAATAAAATAGAACCTTTGAATCATTAGGTTAAGTTCTATTAACTATCAAACTTAGTAATCTTCAAAGGAGTAGCCTTTATATTATTTGCGCCATCAACTGCAGAGCTTGTGGCCAGTCTAAAGTGGCGCTCCCTGGAAGGTCCCTTCCCAGCTGCACCTGAGAATGATAAGCTCATCTTGGAAAAAATATATTTTAGAAAGTACACCTTTATCAAATGTCTCCTGCCAAGATAGGCAACCTACAAACATTTTTAAAAGAGCAAGAACTTATGAGCATTTTCTCCTCACTATCAGAATTTTTTTTTTAAATAGCTCCTTGACAATCATAATTAATTAATATTATAAGAAAAACATGAGATTTATTGGGCTCATTAATATGGTTTTTTTTGATAAGCAGTCTATTATAGTCAGAGACTGTGCTGACTACACTGCCTTGGAGCTCAGCCTAATTGAAAAATAGTTCTAGAGATGCTCATTTGATTGCAAAGCATCTTTGCAGTACTTGAGCAGTTATTGAAGCTGCTGAAGTGGACTATAACCAGAGCTGTTACAGCTAAAGAATAAACATTATCAGTGCATCCTATGACTGAAGTAGATAGGACTAATTAAAAATTAACCCTTGGATTCTTGAAGTCAGAAAACCGGATTTCACTACCAAAGCCCAACCATATCTTAAATTATGTGGAAAAGCTGAGCTAAAAGCCTTCACTGTTGAAACAATTACCTTTGTCACGGATGGCCAAAAACTCAACAACTTTACTAAATTGTCTATGTCGAAGGCCATAACAACCAAATTACCTCCTTATTCTGAGGTTTGGCACTATTTAATGTTGTCTTCAGCCCAAATGAATTGAATACTGCTGCTACAATTTTAATTTACATTTAGAAGTTCCTGATGCTCTGAAGTTGAAAACAGATCAGCTAAACCATATGCCTCTACATCTGATGAGCATTTCCTTACCAAGGTTTAGCAAAATCAAAAATAATTTTGTCAGGGGGTGGAAGGCGAGTCGGTAAGGGCGTACGGCTACCAACCTGAAGGTTGCGGGTTCGATTCCCGCCCTTCGCACATCGATCGGGGTGCCAGCCGAAGGAAACTACTGGCAGTTAGTAGGTATAATAACACGAAAACCTTACCCATGACGTAACCAGAAAAATCCGAGTCCCGATCCGGAGGTGAAAAAACTTTCTACGACAGAGTTGACCCTGCTCAGGTTTCATGTCGATACTTTCTCTATTTCGGTAATGTCCGTCCCCCGGTCGGCTTGCCTCGAATAAATAATAATAAAGATAATTTTGTCAAACTAGACAAACTAGGGTTACTGCAACCAATTCACTTCCCCTTAATGAGATTCTCTTTAGTTCTAGGGAGCTTCTTGGGCAAGATGTGCCTGTTGCCTCATAACCAATTCACGTCCAGTTAATAGTTTGTTTATTTCTATTTTTTCATTTTTACTAGCTTTTTAGGTTTCCAAACTAAAAGAAAAAATAAAACCACCTTATACAACCAATTGGAAAATATAAAATATTTTTCAATCTGACCACCAATCTACTCTGATAATTAATCTATGAAACTCAACCAAATTGATGATTGATCCTCAAAATTTGATCTAAGGGAGGCTGCTGTTTGAAATTAGGTTTTTAAAATAAAAAAATGTCAAGCTAATCAAAATTTAATTTCCAACATCTTAAACATCACTTTTAGGTACCAAAACAATCTATAACCAAACTAACCGTTTAAAATCTAAAGGCTAACCAAACTGATGTCTTTGCAGTTTAGATTAAACCATTGTCAACATAACAAACGTTTTGGCCTAATGTTAAATCTGAAATTAGATCACTTAATTTAGACCTTGGGACTAACTCAAGTAAGAATCTAGTCTCAACCCCAATATACCTAACCTCATCATAGAAAACTGGGCTGAAGCTATTATGCTTTAGGGAAAGTCAGGAGCTGTTCCTATCCAACCTTGGCAACGCAATTATCACCCCCTGTCAAGTCTTGGAGGTAAATGTCTAGCTTTTGTCCAATGTAAGTGAATCCTTAACTTTGGGTTTCTGAATCATTTACTATTTAATAAGCCTTCTGTATATATTATTATACCATCAAACAGTGCTTTGTCAGGACAAAGGCTCAGACTCATTATCAGCTATAATATTAGTAGCATTAAATAATATTAAATAGCAGCAAAAAGTTCTCATGCCATATTTGGGATAAATTACCTTGACAATCACAAATCAACAAGCTTAGGTAACTTTTCCCTACTCAGGCCTAACTCTTATTTTTCTTAGCCCTATCAAAGTTTAAGGCATTCCATCTAATAGACTACATTTTATCCTCTTTACTTATTTTTGATTAAAATAAATTTTCGCATAGGACTTATGAACCTAAATATAGTTCAAGTCCCTACATGCAGATATAATAAGACCTCTGTACCTTTAAGGTTAAGTACTTCTAACTGTCCAAAGCTAGCGAACTTTGAAGGACTGACCTTCAGACTGTTCACGCCATCAATGCAGAGCTTTTGGACTGACAAGAGTGTTGACGGTATTTATGGAAGCAGTCTCATAAATCTTGATATCCAAAAAGTCCTAATAGGCCATTTGGTTCAATAATAAACTCAATACATACAATTCACTTTAAATCTCTCTAATGTTAACTTAGGGAAGCAATAGAAGCTTAAGGGTAAGCTGCTCCTTCAAAATTTATATCACAGCATGTTGAATCAGCAGTCTGTTCTTATAACCACATTGACAGGTTTCATCCCCATCACAGGTGTGTTCAAGTGAGCAAGGCAATCAAAGTTACCTTGGTGAACGCGCTAAAGTTATCCATCCCATCTGATAAGGCATTGAGCGTGACTCCAGGATCTAATGGGACTTCATCTAGACTGGTCTTTTACTCTTTATATAAGTTTATCATCTGAAGCTATAAGTATGCAATTGCAAATTGGATGTTTTGCCTCCAATACTTGTTAAAATCATCATGAGCTGGAATCAAGGAACCAGATGGGCATTCAAACCTGTCAAAAGCTGAGGCACTTTTTTGAGAGGCTAATTTTTTATAGATTTGATGTACTGCCTAGAGAAGGGCTTTGATTTGGACAAGGCGGGGGCTCTAATAAGATTTAAGGAGTAGTGTGTTCTGACGGAGTTGGTTCTTAAGGTAACCATAGACCTCATTGTCTATCATAAAAATTTGGCTCTGGGATTCATTATAATCCAGTAATTAAATATGATGAAGACCATTTATTGTGAACAAGCAAGGAGGCAGCGTTGTAAAACTATAACATTCTGATGATAGTGTTGTGTGATTTTTAATTGTTGAGCTACTTCGTGATAGTGCATTCCTACTATCTGAAGTATATGGTGAATGGGTAGATGAAAAACTCCAGAGATATAACAAAACTCCAAGGATAAGTTTTCATGAGGGCAGTTAGGCTGAGGAGTATAAATCCCAAATTGTAGAATGTACAGCTGTAGCTTAGGTCAAAAGAAACAGCTTTCACAAAGTAAATACCATTTAGTAACTGCTGTTTAAAATTGTTGAAATCATGATGAATTTGGTACTGGGTCTGATCAACAGAAGGTAATGTACCCTCAAATATAGCCCATAATTCCAAGTTTTCAGTTTGTAAGTGAGACATCTCATACTGAAAAGTGTTGATCCATTTTGGTTAGGCTTATTGCAGATCTGCAGGTTGTTCCTCTTGATTGAAGTATTTTCCATTTTTTAAAAAAGAATTTACTATACAGCTTGGATGCACCAGTAGTGAGCACCACTTTTGTTAGATATTAGTATTCTAAATTGTATGAAGAGGTTCAAGGGGGCTTAAAGCTGTAAACACGAAGAATTTAAAAGAAAATAAAAAAGAGGAGTGTATAAACTAATTATTCAATAGTTATAAAAGCTATAATATTCATAGG